>JANITX010000003.1:31445758-31457141 GCA_027564395.1 Erythroxylum ulei | reverse complement strand
TAGAGCTCCTCGAGTTCTCCTTCGAGGCGGCATTTTTCACTCCTTCAATAGAAAACCATTGAAAATCTTTAGTTTATCCAAAACAAATTTCAAAATACGTAAAACAGTTCAAATCGTATAAAACAATTTCTAATCATGAGAAACAAATTAAAGCTTTTATGTCTTAAGCCACCAGTTTCATACTTAGGATACTCCAAAACTTAGTCCCAAACTTGGACCCAAACCTAGTCGCTCTGATACCATAACATGTTGGAACCCCGTTTCCGGAGCCCAACATCTAGAGTCCTAAACCTTGAGCTCATTACCCTGTAGGGTTATAACCAACATTTCCCAAAGGTGGTGTGCCCACACCATTTACACACTAAAATCTCAACTTGACCTCGTCAAAGAAATCGTAGCTCTAGGTCCTTAATTTGTTTTGAAACAAGAAACATCTCAATTGGGGTTTAACTCCTCAAGATAAACTTAATGAGCTAAAACGTAATCATATCCCAAGCATGCTCTCCTAACCGACTTCTCACTTATTCTAATGCAACTATCTCAAAAACACTCCAAAATACACACATTTTCATGGAGAGACAGTACAGGAAGTTAGAAATCTATTGCTTCAAGAATCACTTCATGTGGGGGTCGGATGGGAAAGTTATAACCGAAAGAATCGAACATGTTTATACCATCAATCAATTTGTACCTATCTTGGCACAAATGCCATAACTTTTGCTATAGATTTCAGATAGACTTAAATTATGGCTTTTTTGAAAGAGGAATATAAGATCTACAACTTTATGAAGATCCAAAAACCAATTCCATCATCTCAAGGGTAGAAAATCGATCAAACGATGGTGACGTCATCAGATGATACAAGATTAGGAAATTTTTCATAACTTTCCTTATAGACATCGGATTAATGTGTTCTTTATATGGTTAGAAAGAGAACTTCAAGATCTACAACATTTATGAAGGCCTCAAAGACTAATTCCATCGTCTGAAGGGTAGAAAATGGATCAGACGATGCATGACGTCATTATGAGACGATGGTGACGTCATCAGACGATACCAGATTGGGAAAATTTCCATAACATTCCCTACAGATATTGGATTGAGGTTTTATTTATATGGATGGAAAGAGGACTTCAATATCTACAACGTTAATGAAGATCTCAAAGACTAATTCTATTGTCTGAAGGGTAGAAAATGGATCAGACAACGCATGACGTCATTATGAGACGATGGTGACGTCATCGGACGATACAAGATTGGGAAAATTTCCATAACTTTCCCTATAGATATCGGATTGAGGTTTTCTTTATATGGTTGGAAAGAGGACTTCAAGATCTACAGTTTTCATGAAAACCTCAAAGACCAATTCCATCGTCTGAAGGGTAGAAAATGGAACAGAAAGTGATAATAAATAGTAACTGAGACGGTCAAACTGAGACGATGCTGACGTTATACTAAGACGATGATGATGTCATTCTGAGACGGAAGCAAAACTGAGACGGAACAAAACTGAGATGATGCTGACGTCATACTAAGACGATGATGACGTCATTCTGAGACGGAAGCAAAAACTGAGACGGAACAAAACTGAGATGGGACAATAAAAAGGACATAACTTTCAGCTCAGATGTCCAAAATTTTCATATAATACATCGTTGGAAATATAAAAGAGAGATCTACAACTCTTCAGAAGGAAACTTTGCCAAAATCTATCTAAATTAAGTCCAGATTTCCTCCCGAAGTCAGAACACGAATTTCACACTCAACTCTCAACGTCCTGCATCCAGTTCTCAACTTCATAACAACTTTTGAGATTCTTAGAGACCGAATTAAATTTCGATGTCTTCATACGAAATGTATCCTTATATCTCTAGTTTAATCAAATCAAGAATCATCTTGTTTGGATTACTAGAGAAAAAGTTAAGGCTAACAGACCGAAGCACACTTAGTAAAAGCATTTTCCAGATTTTCAACCTTTCAATATTTTACGACACCCCAAACACTCATAATCTTTCAGAACACTAAATTTACATATAACCAGATTTTTCATCCCCTAACAACACAGTATTTATGAACAAACACATAAATGCCATTTTTCATGCAGATGACAGTAACTTAGCAATTTGTTGCATGAATCACCAACTCTAAAGGATTTATTCGTTATTTACCTGCTGAAACTCCAAAATCTTCAAGCCCTAATCTCCACAAAATTTTTGTACTTTACTGAGTGCAATGACCAGCTTTTGGTTTTTCTTAGGGTAGAGTACATAAATGGCAAAGTGAGTTTGGTATAGGAAAGGGAAAACATAAAAATCTCTTAGGAAGTGTAAACTCTACGTATGGGAGGAAAAATTTGAAGAAGATGATAAGGATAAAGGAACTTAGACAAGACTTAACCTGTCAACTCTCAAAGAATAGTAACCTACTTCTAGCAAAAGTGCAAAAGTTTACATGACACTTGTCACTTTGCTATGGTCTAAGCTCTAACCAAGTTCCCTTTGAACTAAACTCATTAACTCCCATCTTTACAAACCAATTATCTCCAATTATCTTTTGATTTCTTGTTCCCTATTATGTATATATATATATTTCTTTCTCAACACTCCATAAATTTCAAAG
This sequence comes from Erythroxylum ulei, assembly GCA_027564395.1. Lineage (NCBI taxonomy): Eukaryota > Viridiplantae > Streptophyta > Magnoliopsida > Malpighiales > Erythroxylaceae > Erythroxylum > Erythroxylum ulei. Next base: position 31,454,522 of record JANITX010000003.1, on the reverse strand, counting down.
AAAACTCCTAAATTCACCAATATTTACAAATACGATATTTCCTCTAATCACTAATAATTCCAATGTAAAACATTCATAACTCTTAAAAATTCACAAATCAATCCAATTATACCCGGAATTATTCATGAATGTATGTACAATTATTTTCATGTGCAGATACATTCACTATTCATGTATAAGTGTATGGCATATTATGCATGAACAAGGAAATGCATCTCTAACTCTCATTAATCACTCACATTTACCATTCTAACCCTCCCACAAGTAATGGGATGTTACATCTAAACAATGCTGGACTTCGTCCCAATCAAGTCTAACCTAGCATAATCAAATAGGGTCCTTGTTTAGTCTACCAGAGTAACTAATCCTTCAGTATAAATCTGACCTTCCAAGTGCTCCATCTATCGATCTAACTCAAACTCTCTAAGTAGGGTCTTTAGAAGGTTTCTACAAGTTATCCTCCCAATTTTTAAATCTTCGTTAACTAAATGTGATAGATTTCCTTGGGTCATAAACTAACCCAAAGACCTATAGAAGTGACAAGACTAAAGATTTAATAAATTAAAATAAAAAAGTAAAAAGAAATAAAACGAGGAATAATGGTTCTATTAATAAAAAATTGGGTGTTCCTAATATTCTAATCCTTAATAATGATGCCAGAAACTTATTATGAGTGTTGTTCTCTATAGTATAATGTCATTGAATATGGAATATCAATCCCCCAGGGACTACAAGTACTTGTAGTAACCTCTTTTCTATTATCTAACCAACAATTATGATGATCATTTAATTAAAATTAAACTAAACTAATATTCAACATAAGTAATAAACCATAATGGAGATAACACTAAGATCAATCAATATCAAAAAACTAATACAAATGTAACGAAACCTCTTTTTAATTAAAACTCCTAAGATTGCATTACTCGATTCTTGAATTTCACTATAATTTTTGACCCTAATCTAAAGGATTTTTGTCGAGCTATCTCTAGGTTTGCATGCAACACCTTCCATTTATAGTAGATGTATTCATACAAAAGGATTTATCAATCTTAATCATATGAAATCATAAATTGAATTAATTCAAAAAATAAAAATGTATAACTGAATCACGAGGAATCAATAAATCAAATTGCATTAAAAGAAAGATCAAATCATAATATTCATTCCCTCTTATCTAGCCTAAGCACTAAATAAGTTTAGTTCATAAACATAGAAAATAAAAACAAAAATCAAAAGTTCAGAAGAATAATTAAACAAAGAATCTATAGGTAATATGGAGAGATTGCTAGTGTCATATAGGCATAATTATACATATTTGTGGCATATAGAATACAATGGGTTTATTTTATTATGAATTTTGTATCTAATTTATATGAACTATCTAACCTTTGTTCTTTCAAGAATCAAAGTGTATAGTGGAAGCGTTGGGACCTAGACATTTTTCGTGGATGTTTTGATTGAGTTAGAATAAAAAAAAGTTTTTTTAAAAGAAAGAGGACCATATTTATTAAGTTAACTCCACTGAACTGTATGAGTCAAAATCATAGGTTTTAAGTCTTAGACCAATGGTGAGGTTTAAATAGTAACGCCTTACCTTTCAATGGTGGTCTACTATAGGTCCAATAAGGTTAGCTTGAATTCTTTACATGATAAAGGCCTTATTAAGGATGTGAAGATCAATTACCTCATTGTATCAAGTCAGTCCACAATATTCCAATCTAAGTTACAAAGATGTATAAGGGTGATCCAAATTATTTTAGCATAAGGAAATATGAGGAAGATGTGATTATGACTTTACAATTAGGAATTATACATCACACAATCAATTTAGATGAGCTATAAATAACAATTTTTATTTTTACTCCAAGCTTACTTTTAACAGTAAGCCAGAGAGTGATAAGTGATATTTGTTATAGGATTGTCCAAGTCATTTTATGGGATAATCTGAATGTTTAGTATACATACTAAGATGTTTAGCCTATGTTTTGTCTTGAACCTGAAAATTTGACAAATTCCTTTTCTTAGAAACACATATAAGATTTGTCACTACAAAAAAGGCTAATTTGCATATAACTTGCAGGTGTATGTGATTGTATATGATAAACTGCATGTTAGGTTATAAATGAAAGTTTTTAAGCTTAGGTTTTGTATGCTTTTTATGTGTTTTGATGTACATACATTTTGCATGGTTGTAAGTCAATGTTTAGGCAGGATTTGGACCTTATTTGTGTTAATTATCAACTTACTTGCATATGGACTTCTTGTAGGTATCAAAGGAGAAACAAAAGAAGAAAATAAGGCTGGAAAAGTCATGATCGTGACCTAGATAGAAGCTAGAATTTTTCAACTTTCGAGCTAATAAATTCCAGCTTGCTCCACTTGTATCCTAAATCGGTTTAAGCACCCAAAGGGGTATAAACCATATTTTATACCCTAGAAAAGAGGAGGGTCATGCAGCACAGCAAAGGAGGAATATAGAAATATTTTAAAGGGATTTTCAAAGAGTATCAAATGATTTCAAGAGATCTTAAAGCTACCACACCAAGTTCCAGCTTTGTTCTTCAACTCATAAGCCTTATATTCTCTCTTCTCTCATTTGTTTTTGTTTAGTTATTGTATGGAGAAGATGAATGGACTTGTTGTGAGGATTCTTTTGATGATTTTAATGAATTTCTAACTAGATTTTGGGGTTGTTCTTACCATAACTATGTAAGAACTCACTTTGATTTAATATATGGTTTTCTTTATTACTTATGATGTGTGGACTTTATATACCTTGCTTACATTGAGAAATGAAGTTAGGAAATCATTTTGGATGTACCATGAGAGTGGGTAGCCTTGAGAACACTTCACACATCAAGCTAATATGACATTTAGAGAGAGATCTTGGATGTTTTGATGGTTGTTCAATAGGTTACTTCATATCCACTTAAAGATTAAGTAAAGTGTGTAGGTTCAGAGATCACATACCAAACATAATCATTATTTTGGGCTTAATTAGTTAGGTTATTAAGAGAGGGAGGGCCAATACATTAGAATGCCTAGGACTACGTATGATTTCATTACCAAAGTGAGGGATTACATGGTATGGAGAGAATGAACCTAACCTTTATAGTTTAATTCTCTAAACCAACATTGTGTTCTTATTTTTGTCACAATTTGAAGTGTGTTTGCAAGTCTTTAAATTGAGAATTTTTGCAATTTCAATATCTCATTATTTGGTTTAGTTAAATAAAAGTCAATTTCAATTACAAGGTGACTAACCAATCCTCAAGGAAATGATACCTTGTCATATTATTTTATACTGGTCATATACTTGCGGTATAGCAACTTAATTTTAAAACTTTGAGATAAACATGAAGTAGCTATCAAGTTTTTAGCACCATTATCGGGGATTACACCTAAGATCAAGTGTGAATTGAATTATTTTGATTTAACCTTTCTTTTTATTTTTATTTGATACTCTTTACTTGTATGTAACAGGTGTATGCATATGAGAAGTTCCAAAAGTGCAAGCAAATTAGACAAACTTGACATCACCAAACTTGAAAGGGAATTAAAAAAAGAAAGACATCAAGATGAAATCAAAAAGATAATGGCAGATCAAGGTAGTGACCAAAGAACATTAATGGATTTTATGTGGCATGGGTTCAGTCCAAACTAATAGGGGATTGTCAGATCGGCTGTTAATGTGAATAATTTTGAAATCAAGCTTACTTTATTGAATATTTTGCAAACTATTGTTTAATTCTATGGTTTACCACATCAAGATTCAAATGCTTACTTTGCTAATTTTTTGGAAATTTCCAATACATTTTGGTATAATGGATTATTCGATGAGTCTTAAAGGATGAGGCTTTTTTCCTTCATACTGAAAGATCAGGCAAAGGCATGGCTAAATTCCTTTAATCTAGAGCATGTAACTACATGGGGACCAGTTAGTGCAAGCTTTCCTAGCTAAGTACTTTCCATTAACAAAGATCACCTGTATTATCAAGGAGATCTCAACCTTTCAACAGTATGATGGAGAATCCCTCTACGAGGCATTGGAGAGATTCAAGGAGCTATAGAGCAGTTGTCCTCATCACAACCAGCTAAGAAAGCTGTTATTGCAAACATTTTATAATGGACTTAATGCAACGACTAGGAGTATAGTTGATGTAATAGCTGAAGGCTATTTGGTGAGAAAAACCATCGATGCTGCATACAATCTGATTAAGGACATAACCACTAACAATTTTTTGTGGTCAACTGAAAGAATTAGACCATACAATGTGAAGGAACAAAAGGGAATCATGGCAATGGAGCTAACTTTAGCCATATAGGCGTAGATAGTTGCATTAACTAGAAAACTAATCAATAATAATGCCTCATCCTGTTCAGCAAACACAATGCAACAGGTTTGTGAAATATATAAACAATATGACCTTATGTAAACATAATGTTATTTGATGAACAACAATGGAATGGAACAAGTAAATATTTAGGTATGCCAGAACGATCAAGTAATGATCCTTTCTCAAACACTTATAACTCTAGGTGGAAAAACCACCTAAAATTTTCCTAGAATAACAATGTAAGTTTAAATTTGAGACCACAAAGACTGCCAAGATTCCAAAATAGGTCAAGAAATTAGGAGTCAAAGTATGAAAGCCTAGAGTCAAAGATGGAATCCTAGTTTGTCAGAATAATGGATGTGATAGGCTCTATAGGCTCTAAGGTTAATAATATGGATACAGAACAGAAGAAGACACAAGCGAGGATTGACCTAATGCTCAAAAATCATGCGACTTCCATTCATAACCTAGAGGTACAGGTGGGCTTGTAATCGTAGTAAGAAATTTAGGTAACCTTCCTAGTACTACTAAATCCGACGTGAAGGAGTAAGTGAAAGCAATGCATTTGAGTTGGTAGAACTAGTTAAGAAGGAAGCCAAAGATCAGGTTGAGACAAGTCAAAAGAAAGTCAACAAAAGGTAACAAAAGAAGAGGAAACCCTTTTACATTTCACCTCCACCATATGTACCCAAGTTACCATTTCCACAGAGATTAGGGGAAAACCTTACAGAGAGCCAATTTGCAAAATTTTTGGAAAAGTTTAAGAAGCTACATTTTGAGTTTTTCATTTCCAAAAGTGCTTAAACATATCCCCAAGTATGTAAAATTCTTAAAGGATTTACTTTTCCACAAGCAAACTTGGGACTCGAAGTAGACAGTAGCCTTAATAGTCAACTATAGTTTGATAATCACTAAAAACATGCCATAAAAATTAAAAGATCCAGGGATTTTCATTATTCCTTACATTGTTAATGGTGTGGAATTTTCTAAATGTTTGTGTGATCTTGGTGCAAGTATTAATCTTATGTTGATGTTTACTTTTAGGAAATTGAAGCTAGAAAATATAAAGCCAACCTCAATGACAATTCAGTTAGTAAATCAGTCGATAAAGAAACCATTTGGGTTTATGGAAGATGTTCTGGTAAAGGTTGACAAATTTGTTATTCCTGTTGCTTTATAATTCATGATATTGCAGAAGACAAGCAATGTCCACTTATTCTGGGACGTCTATTCATGAACATTAGGTAGGCACTCATTAATGTTAATGATGGGATCTTAATAATGCGTTTTGATGATGAAAAGGTAAAATTCAACATAAATAAGACATTGAAAAGCAAGGCTGAGCGAAACATGTATATGAAAGTTGTGGTGGATGATTGTGTGGAGGAATAGCAAAGAGCAACGATTAAGCAAAAAAGTGAAGTAGATGACAATGAGTGAGTGTAGAAGAAGGCGAGTTGGATGACAATCAAAAGTAGGAACCCTTAGAGAGAACAAAGTGCCCAACCCCACCTTCTTATGAGAAACCACCAACCATTGAGCTCAAACCACTAACAACACATTTAAGGAATGCATTTCTAGGTAAGGATCAAACATTACCAATACTTATTTCAAATCAGTTGGATAAGGAATAGGAAAAGAATGTTGTTGAGATGATAAAGGGAAGAATGAGAGCTATGGGGTGGAAAATATCAGACATTCGAGGGATAAGTCCCAGCATTGTTCTGCATAGAATAAATCTCGAGGATGGATGTAAAATAGTAAAGGATAAGCAACGACGATTGAATCTGAACATGTAAGTAGTTGTCAAAAAGGAGATTATCAAGCTTTTGGATGTAGGAATTATATACCCAATATCAAATAGCGAGTGGGTGAGTCCAGTACACTGTGTAATCATGAAAGGTGGGATAATTGTTGACAGTGCTTGTCGAGTACACTACAAAATTTACCTAACTATGCACACTAAAAACTTATAGATGTGGTGAGTCGAGATCTTATCCATAGGAAATATTCGGTTAATTCTCGTAATGAAAATAATTGATGCAAGGAAAAAAATGGGGGATTTTGGATTTAATGCAATTGAGAAAATAAAGTAAACTTAAACTAACAAGAACAAATTATAGAAAATAGTTGAAAATGATAAAAGTGCTGAATATGTGTGAAACTCGGCTCTCAGATCAATCTCAGCCTATACACGATTAAACATCTTTCATTGTTATAACGCTTTCACGTCTCTCTTAGAACTATTGGTCGTAGACTAACAACAAGCTTTGTTAATCCTGGTTTTCCCTTAGGTTATATTTAATTAAAATACGGTCGTTAATTAAACCTAACTATCAAATAACCTAGAATACACTCTCTAGATTTAATTAGGCAGGCGCATTACAATATGAAAAACAAACCAATCTAAGCAGCAACCACATAAGCTCAGGTTATTTAACCTAGGTTAAGTTATCCCTAATGGTTCGAAACCATTAGTTACCACAAATGAATCTCATCATAACAATTACGAATTATATTGAGTATTCTAGCAATGAATCTAAATACATTTGTATTAACGATTTTAGTAATGGGTTCAAAATATAAGCAATATAATGATAAAAAGAGTACTAATAGGTGTAAATTGCATCATATTTTAAGGCATAGTTCGATATTTATTTATCCATTAATTCGCACATTTAGTATGTGTTTAGGTTAGAATTATGTTAGTTTGTTAATTATTTGTGTTTTAAGTGTTTTATAGGTTAGTACAAGCTTTTGAGCTTAAATATTATGTTTTTGAGGTACCTTGATGTGTTTGCTAGTGTTTTAGGGTCAATATTGAAGAACAGAGGAGTTTTGGAAGACACTCGGGCTGAAACAACAGCCCAGATTGTAACAGAAGGCTTAGATGTAGGTCACGGGCACAGTCACTCAAGAACGACAAGTTTTGAGGGCTTTTTATGACCTTTCGGACCCCGAAAAAATCCTAGGGTCACCAAAAACATAGAAGACTATTTAAAGAACAACAAAAGAGGAGAAAAGGGCTTTACATTGAGTCACTCTTAGAAACCCTAAAGGGAGATAAAAAGAAGAGAGAGAGAGAAGAAGAAAAGGAAGAAGGAGAAAGAAGAAGTGGATCCCGACGCCATTGCTTCCTAGATTAGATGGTATCCCAACGCTGCTGCCTTCCCAATTTGTCCAACAAAAGTTCCATTTTCTCTTTATTTCCTTTTTCATTTAAATGTATAAAGTTGAGATTGATTGATGGAAATAGATTTTGGATTGTTGATAATGTCCTAAACTCTCCTTCGGGATTTTACTTTAAGTTAATGTTAATTTAGTTATTTTGTGTTTATTAGTTTGGGTCTTGTGATTAATTAATGTATTTGCATGTTTTAGTAACAAACTGAGAGGGTGAGCCGGATAAAAACGATTAGATCAAATTAATGAGAGTTAAGCGATCTAATTGACCACTTAATCAATTTAGTCGGTAATTTTATGGAGAGAGATCTTGTGTGAGACCCGATTGTTTATTAAAGAGCTTTAGAACTAATTAGAATTATGGGTAATTTATGATTTGAGATATTGTAAGTTCCATAATTCGATCAAGGTTTACAATTTAGGGTTAATGGTTATAACTTGAGAGAGAGTAATCAACCCTATGACCATCTAAAACTAACACCCTATAAACACACAAATGGCTAGATTAGCATTAATGATAGGTAAAATCCCCTCTCTCATAACCTGATTAACTCTCTTGATAGATTTTCATTGTGACCTGTGTGACTGCTCAGTTTAATTATGTTTTGTTGAAATTTTTGTGTTGCAATTCTTAAATCAATTTCTTGTATTAACTTTCCGTATTCACTTGTGTAATTTTTATTTCTTTTTAATCTTTTCTCTGAGCCTTAGACGACTTAGGACTAGGCTAGTACCCTTGTCGTGGGATCGACCCCGTAACATCCCGTCCCCATATTAAGGGTTAGGACTCGAAATTTTGGTACATGTATTCATTGACAACTTCCGTGTATACTTGTTATTAAATTTGATTTTATTGAAAATTAGGAGAAGAAGGAATAGAAAGAGTGATCTTGGTATGAGTTGTGATAAGGAAAGAAGTAGAAACAAGATTGGTAGTGATCTGGAAAATATTGACTGAGTATGCTTCAATCTTTTAACCACAACGTTTTCTTTAGTCATCCAAATGAGATGATTCTTAATTTGGATTAAACTAGAGATATATGGCTACATTTTGTATGAAGACATCGATTCCAATTCTGTCTCTAAGAGTCCCAAAATTGGTCATGAAGTTGAGAACTGGGTGCAGGATATGAGAGTTGAGCGAAAATTTGTGTTCCAACTTCAGGAGGAAATATGGACCTAATTTAGATAGATTCTGGCAAAGTTGCCTTCTGAAGAGTTGTAGATCTCTCTTTTATCTT
>JANITX010000003.1:31433462-31445658 GCA_027564395.1 Erythroxylum ulei | reverse complement strand
TAGCTGAAAGAATGACGATTGTAATCACTAGAATCACCAACTCAGCACCGAGGGCATTCATTCCAAATAGAAATATTGGGGACAACATTTTACTATTACAAGAACTGTTGAGGGAGTACAATTCAGGTAAAAATATCAAAAGTTGTTTAGTTGGAGGTTTAGGGTTTATCCGAGTATATCTTGAAGCATTGCACCTGCCTCACAAAGTTGTGAATTGGATAGCTACTCTAAGTGTGCTAGTGAATGGACCACCCATTAAACCCTTCAAAAATACAAAGGAGATTAGACAAAGCAATCCCTTTTCTCTTTATTTATTCACCCTTGTACTGGAAGGCTTTTCAAGGCTACTAAACAAGTTAATCTCTTATAATGGGGGCTTTCAATATCATTTCAAATGTTGTGCAATCTACTTAAGTCACCTCATGTATGTTGATGATCTTATGCTCCTATGTGGAGCTGATCCTCACTCCATCGACATCATGGAGTGAAAATGAGGCTGATTTTAACTCTCTAGTGGAACAGATCCCTCGACTGAATGATGTTGGGAATGAAGATGTAATCACTTGGACTCTCAACATCAACATCATGGAGTGGAAATAAGGCTAGTTTTAACTCTTTAGTGGAACACATCGCTAAACTGAATGATGTCGAGAATGAAGTTGTAATCACTTGGACTCTCAACATCAACATCATGGAGTGGAAATGAGGCTGGTTTTAACTCTCTAGTGGAACACATTCTTCAACTGAATGATGTTGAGAATGAAGATGTGATCACTTAGACTCTCAACTCGAGCGGTAAATTGTCAAACAAATCCTGCCATCAACTTCTTACCAATAGATCATTTGAAGCCGCTTGGTATAATCTTTTATAGAGAAATACTTTGAATCCCAAAGGCTCTTTAATAACTTGGTTAGTGCTTAGAAATATGCTTAGAACCAAAAGTCAATGGCATGGTGATATGGATTCTACTTGCGTACTATGTAGGGCGATAGGGGAAGATAAAGATCATCTTTTTTTTCTTTGTAAATTCTCTAAAGGCAAGACCTTACAATTGATTGCAGGAGATAGCTACTTGTATGAATGGGAGCAAACATTAAGTTAGGTTATCAATCACTCTAAACATGGAATGTCTAATGGAATACTTCCTAAAGCAACCTTCACTACTGTCATTTATACACTTTAAAAGGAAAGAAACAACAGAATGTTTACAAACATGGAAGAAGGGAAGTACCAACTAGCAAACAAGATTGTCAACCGGATTAGATTAGCTATATTTGCCAAGAATGTACAGAATGCTCTTTCACTTGACATGAAGCATAGATGGAAACTATAATCTACTTATAATGTTGGTCTAGGACTGCTTATATTTTAACGCTTTACCAGTTATAGTTGATGCAACTATTCACTTTTCAGGAAAAAAAATCTAGAAAAAAGGATCAAACAACACAAAAAGGTACAATTTACATTTAATTTATATTATTTTCATACATTAATCATATTTTAAAATTTAAAGTGATCTTAATTTTTAAAAAATTTAATGAAAAAGTTTTGTTATTATTTAATTATATACAGGATTAGATTTAGCTGTGATTTCTTAACAATAGAACAATGAACCCAAACAAGCAATTATATGTTAGGTTATTTCAAAGATCCAGAAGACACATCTAAGTTAATGAGATTAGATTACGGGCTTTACAAAAGAGACAGATGGATATTTGGAGATCAAAGATGTAATCGACCAAGGCGAGAACGTTAGTATGAAGGTGGGGTTAAAACTATACGCAAATCCAATGGTGAATGAGGCAGTTTTTATAGGCATAGCCCGACCAAAAGGTCAAGGAGGAGTCGCCGTACACTTTTGCGAGCTTTACGTATGGGTTGATTTGATTATTTAATGTTAAGACATTTTACATATAATTATTATACAAAGTTGAGTTGGATTATTTTATTAAATAAAAAATATTGAGATTTCTTATAAATAATTAATATAATATTAAAATATTATGAGCGGTTATAATATATTAAATGAAATATATATAATATAATTACTAAAAAATAAGTGCTAAAAGTTAAAATTAAATTATTTGTAAACATTAGAATTTATTTTTAAAACGTTATAAAATATTATGATTTAATTTATAATCTAATTACAATATTAAATTAAAAATACACTTTCTGCCTTTTTTTTTTAATTAGACCAAGTATGAATAAATGCAAGGATGGCAGTGATCCTATTCCCAGCTAGAGAGGGAGCGAGGGGTAACAATATAATAGCCTGTTGCCATCCACCCTCCCACAATTATGTGATTTACTTATTATATTTCCTTATCTAAACTTATATTTTAGTAAATGCGTTCTGTAGCCAGTGGATCAATTCCCCGTGTCTCCCACGTGAAAAAAATATCTGAGGAAAAGGAACACCAAATTAAAGTAAACGAATAAAATGGCGTGTCAAATTTTAAGAGCATTATGAGTCGGGTGGACTCGACAAATTGTTTTTATTTACGATATTTCCATGAGATGCCACGAATACGTGTATGCATATCCATCAACAAATTAAAGATTCAATTGATTCCACATAAATAATACAATTTTAAGTTTAAATATTAATAATATTATTAACAAATTATTAAATTACTAATTAAAAACGTTGTCCTTCAAGGCATTTATTCTTTTGGGAGTTCTATGTTAAGGTAGATGAATCTTAATATTAATTTACGAAAGCTTTCGTTTCAGGATTTGATGAATCGTTCTAATATAAATATATATAGATCATTATGACAGAAAGTTAAATTTCCCGAAATTGAATCTTAAATCCCAAAAAACAATTGTTGTGGCGTAAGATTTTCGATTAAAGAATAGTTCAAGAGCACTTGTAATTATGGTTGAATTGGAAAGTACTGTATGTAGCCAAACCATACAGGTGATCTTAATTAAAGGTCGGAAATAACAGAAGGATCGGGATCGTGCAATGTAATGCCGATCACGTTTGGTTTGGTACGTTACACGTTCACATTTGGTTAGATATCTTTTTTCTCTAAAATAATATTTAAAAAATAAAAGGAGTTGGGAATTGGTAAAGCGAGCGATGATATTTTTCGCGGGAGGCACCGCCTGCGTGAAGAGTAATTGTTAAAAACAAAATAGAATAAAGAAGTTGCAATGTTTGCAGCAGCAACAATTTGTTTTCGTTCAACGCTCTCTCTGTGTGACTTTGAATGAGCTGTGCCGTTGCCCAATCCCCAAACGACCTCGCCCTTTTCTCTCTCTCTCCCTGATAGACAAACCTTTTTTAATATAATTATTTCCTTTTTATTCCTCTCTCTCTCTCTCTACTCTCTCCGTCACTATATATTTTTTTTTATTATTATTTATTTTTGCTTTTTATTTGTGTGTGTCTATATATCAAGAGGCCCATCCCTTCTATCCTTCTTTCGCAATTTGCGCTTGTACCTTCAAATCTCAGGGCTCTTTATCTCCTTTTTCACTTCTTTTTCCTTCCTCTTCATTTTTCGCGTTTCATTCACAGTACTTGGTTGTTTTTACACAAATACTCAGAGCAACTCTGTACAGTTTTGCACCTCAGGTATGCCCTCTTTTTCGTGCTTTTCTTGTTCCAATTTTTTATTTTATGTGTAACTTCCGTTTCCTTTTTTCTCTTCATTTTCTTCCCTTCCTTCTTCTCAAATTTTCTGTTTTTGTTAAGAAGAATAAATTATTTCTATGTCTCTTGAAGGTTTCGTTCTTTTTTGTTGTAACTGTAATTAGATCTGTGAAAATTATGGAACAGATCTCGTTTTTGTCTGGCTACACAAGAGAAATAAACGAAGCTTCTCCTTAGTATAATCTTTTTCTTCTACGTTCTCTTTTATTTCTATGGTTAGACCAAAAAATTGTTTATCCTAAGAACTCTTCACTGTACGGGTTAGATCTGTTATTTCAGCAACGAAGCTTAACTGTTTCAGGTGGTGCTGAGCAGGAATTTTGTTGATATATAGAACTTTTAAAGGGAAAAATGAAACACTGTGTGTTCCCGGTCTCGATCCGTGAAGAGATGCATGGATCCGTTTCTATTCCCTTGTCGGAGCGGATGGACCCGATTGTTTGTCCTAAACCACGGCGCTTCGGTGTCCTCCACACGGCTGATAACAACCACCCTGTTCGGTTTTTCAGATTTCATCTTAGGTATTTATTTGTTCTTTTCTAAATCTTCTTTATATTATCTCCGCGGTTTTTTTAAACCTGCTGGAACATTGGATATCTTTTAATTTCGGCTGATTCAAGTGACTTTTATTTTCAGCCACCAGGCGGAGCTTTGCGATTTTAAAGCAGGAAATGATCTTTTGGACGTCATCCTAGCCGAGGTAATCTCTCTCTCTCTCTGGTTATTTCTCTAATTTTTGTATTCAACACTTGGGTGCTTTTGGATACAGTTTTTGGTAATTGCTTAGTGATTGGGAAATTAATCAAGCTTTTAAAGCAGTTAACGTTTGTGGGAAGTTTTCTTTTAAATCTGGACGTCGTCCCTGTATGAAAGGTGATATGTCAACAGCTAAAGAAACATTACGTACATCAAAGTTGTGGAACATGGATTAATTTGTGGTTCCTTGTTTGTGTGCGAGAAAAAGCTCGTCGGTGCCATACTCTTTCTTAAACTTTAATCTCATTAATCTTGCTTGATTTATGGTAGATGACTTCTTGTTGGTTTATTACGTGCAGGGTGGTTGTGGTATGGGGCAATCGAATACACAAGTAGCCTCGTCGCCACCCCCTTTTTTTTGCGGGTCGCCGCCCAGCAGAGTAGCTAACCCATTAATTCATGATGCTAGATTTGGGGATGAGAAACTCTCCCCATTCTCGCCGATCACACAGAATCAGTGTTCATCGGGCTTATCGTCATCCCCAACATCGTCTACAAGGAAAGGAAGCTGTATCAGGTCAAATTTTGGGAACAAACCATCTGTGAGAATTGAGGGGTTCGATTGCCTCGACAGGGATCGCAGGAATTGCAGCATCCCTGCTCTGGCGTAGAACGCCATTTTGAAACAAACAGCACCAAGTGTATAGTGAGGAGGGAGCCAAAATCCAAAAAAATCACGTTTTTTAGTAGTTGGAGATGAATTTTGAAGTTCTGGTGAGAGTAATCTAGTGTAAATATGTCCAAAGGGTTCTCAGGATTAATCAAAAGAATGTCACTGTAAATAAAATTGAGTTGTTGACAAGAATAATGGAAAGGTCGTTGGATTTTATGGTTTATGATCGTCCTGAAGTGGGCTTGGATTGATTAATATAAAAGAGTCACCCACTCGTAGCACCAACATCTGTATTGTTGCAAGTAAAGAAGTGTTTTGAGGTCATCGAGATGAAAGTTCGAAACAAGTCTTTGGAGGTCATCGAGATGAAAGTTTTCCTTTCTCTAGTGTATTTTTGGGTCCTTGAATTCCATTGGAGAGGCTTATCAACGGAAATTTGTACAAATTCTAGTTTAAATTTGAGTCTGAAAGTTGTAATTTACGATGTGAATATCTCATTGGAGTTGTGCTTCTTGTGTCACTTTTTCATGTATCCAGCCTTTCCTCTATAATATGCTTTGGTGAGTTGGAACCTTATAAAAGCTGAAAACAAATCGTGTGATGCTGTATAGATCTTCGCATGCTAATATCACTAATGAGTAATGGGTCCTAGGAAAGGAGGATAGCCGATGGATTCTTTTGTCATTTGAATCGTCCACACTCCACACAAAAGATTTATGCTTGGTGAAACAGCATCTATAGACACGAAAAGGTAGAAAAAGCAGGAATCCCTTGGAAAGGAGGTTCCGCGACCAGGTATGCTTTTGAGCGTGAGGCCATCTGAGGTCCTGCGTGCCCTTTCAAGCGGGCTGCAAAAATTGGCGTCAGATCTTCTGGTCTATTTTTTGTTGACCAATTCTGTGTTATTACATCTGATCTATTCATTTTTGTGGGGCTCACAAAAATAAATAGGTCAGATATAATAGCACAGAATAGGTACACAAAAAAAACACCAGAAAATTTGGTCCCGTAAAAACAGAATCGACATCGTGATTTCTGTTTTTAATTAAATGTATTAAGAACTCGAAAAGAGTACATGATTTACAAAACATTCAAGGGGTACAAGAGTGCCTTGAAATCAAAATCACTTTAGTCAATTCTCATAGTAAAGCTAAGTAGACTTTTCTATGAAATCAACTAAACTATCGTCTATATCGATTAAGAATCATTGTGCATTTTCCCCGACTAAATGAGCTCCTCTAAAAGGCTCCATTATTTTCTACTTTGATACTCTTTCCCTCCCTATTTCGTGCACCGGTCTAGCAAACAGAAGCTTGAATAGTAAGCCCTTTCTCTCATTCCACCTCTTTTTTAAAATCCAATTTATGATCCCTTGCCTATTTGTTGCTGTACAGGTTACAAAAAATAGGTTAAGTAGCCTCTTTCATAAGTAGTCTATATACTCACTACTAATGAATAGATGATCATGTGTCGTAGTTACGGTGTTGCATAGAATACAGATAGTAGAGATTGTAAGTCCTGTAATTCTGTCCTTGATAGATAGCCGGCAAAGAATAGCTAGCCATATAATGAAGCTTGTGTTTAGGACAAAATGAGGAAACCAAACTCGTTTGAACTATAGGATTTTTGGGCTCTTAACTACTTAGTGATTCCTTACATGACCTGTTTATAAAGGTCCATGTGGAGTTATTTGTCCATTGAATACAATCACCCGAGCTTTGTGCACTTAAGTCTTCCTTGTAACAACATTGACATACCATCCTTAGTTTACTGATCATGACTGAAATCATTATCCAAGATCACTTGTTTCATTGTGGCATCTAATGGTATATATGTCCTTAGATGGAACAACAAGTCATTGTCCTCCATTGGGCCCAAGACACTCCAATTATCAATCCAAAATTGGGCATTCGAGCCAATCCTTTAATTTAATCTTGAACTTGCTTCTCACCAGTCTCCTTAACTTCATTAAATGTAGCATTGAGCAAGAGATTGTTGGGAAATTGGGATGAGATTAGATCCCGAAGAGATTGTTGGAAAATTGGGATGAGATTAGATCCCGATGGCAACAGAATAATTAACTTTTTTGTATTTTGAGTTTCAAAAAGTTCGATTCACTTTAATTCTATACAATAATTAACACATAAATTATAATAAAGCCTAAATCTTAATTCATATCATATTTCAAAGCTTGATCATATTCTTGTTGTATCCCTCGAATCATTTTTAAAATTGATCCATCTCAACCATCGTAACCACAAAAGTATCTGATCTCTAACCATATCTACAGAACAAGTTTAGAGATTTCTAAAAATCTTATATAAAGGGTTAAGCAAGAAGTATCAGATTCATTAAAGCTTAAGTATATTTATAATAAGTTTTGAACATTTTTGTAATTTAATTGAAATTAACTTCTAATGTCAATTAAACTTTAATTAGAATTAAAAATAATTGTAATTAAATACCAGTTATGTCCAAATAAGATCTAATATCTCATATTGATCCTTATTCTTTAAACATCTTATATTTAATCATAAAATTTATCAAACTTTATAAGTAAGTCTAACTTGATTAAAATATCTTTGCTCTCTTCAACCTATTCTTTATGTAAGATCTTTTAAGTTTTCAAATATGTTGACAATGATTATAAATTAGAATTAGAATTAGAAAAATTAAAACTTCTTTTAATTTATCTTTAATTCTCTAGTTAAATAATTATAATCGTATATCAAGATTGATATCTAGCAAAATGTCATTACTACCCAAATATTTAAGATTGTCAAAGTAGTTTTGACTAACTTTTTGTGCATGAATTTTTTGTATAATTTAATCATTTCATCATATAATGTTCCAATTAAACATATAGTATGAAATTAATGTCTACTCTATTTTAAGTCTAACCATATTAGTTCTTTGATATTAGTTATTGATTGAATTAATGACATTTGTAAACTATTTAGAAAATGTCATTCTACCTTAACCAAGGATTTCCCGAATTAATACTAATTGAGAATAATGAAACATTATCCCTAATTACTTTAGAGTGATGAATTACATATTGATCGCATAACGACTTCTATATAATTAATGATATATCCAATGAATACCAACTGAACGACCTATGATTAGAATACATTATAAATAGTATCAAAATATAACAATCAATATACAAGATAACTTTGGAGACTTCAAGTCAAAAGATCACTTATATAATTATCAAAATGAGAATTTCTATAGATATATAAGTAATGTTTCAAATAGACTTCTCATATCGGGTCAGTTCATTGAACTTGTTCTCTAACAAGTAATCATGCGTTTGTTTAAGCATCTCCATACTTTAGTTTATGAGATTGACTGCTTCCTTTATAAAGAAACCATAATTAGTGATATTTTTTTACGTTCTATTAATGCTCAGTCTTAATATAATAATGACTAAGTACAATTTAAGGATAATACATAAATGCAATATAAATATAATAATTATAATTTTATTTACAATGTATAATTATCCCATAAATTTTATTATTTACATTTGAATATGTATAAGATAAAGAGCATCTTTAAATTATTTTTTCACGAAACTAGTACCAAACTAATTGGGGCATAAACCAATAGAGACATCGTGTATAGGTTAAACCTGTTGGTTAAAGTGGTAAATCCACCGGACCCACAAGAATTTTTTATCACTTAATAATCTCCGTATTCTCTTTATAAGAAGTGTTCTGTTGCTAAGCTTCAATGGAATAAAATCCCAAGACTCCCCTATTACCTTAGGTTGACATGGAACTTTCCACGAGAGTTTAGCCATGTAAGGAGAGTCAGAGGAGCCCACTCATAAGAAATTCCTAAACAGTTTCTCTACAGTCTCAATTAGAGATGTAACAAGAGTAATATAAGCTGCCCAATCTATATATGTGCAATGAATTTAATACAACATTGATCAATTGTACTCTACCTGTAAATGACAAAGCTTTATTACATCAGTTATCTATTGTTATTAAAGACAGAAAAATCAGCATTAGGTTCGTCGTAGCACACGATTTCTATTGGTCAATGTTTCAGATCTATACGTATAAACCAAGACATATGAATTAACCCTATATTAAGAAATTCTAATGGCCTTTAATTTTTACTATGATTTTTTATTTTTATTTTAATTTTAAATGTCTAGTTTTCATTTTAACTTCTTCTAGTTACATAACTTATGAAAATTTAAAAAGAAAATTTATTTTGTGTTATCATTTTCTATTGTAATATGATTTATCATTAATTAAATATATTATTTGATTACTTGATATTAGTTAGTAATAATAATTATAAAAAATTTAATTTAATTATTTAATTTGATTTTATAGTTAGTTTAGATTTTATTTTAAAGAAATAAATCAAATAATAATTTAAAACATATTAAAATAAAATATTGGCTTATAAATAAAGTATATTTTTTCTAATATTTATTAATGACTAATATATAAGAAATTTAAATAAAAATTATTTACTTAATTAATTTATAAAATATTTTATCCGTAAATTTTATTTAATATTTAATTACTATAAGTAATAAAAGGATAGTTACATTTACGTTATCAAACTAGTAATTTTTATTTGAAAAGAAATAAAAATAAAAATAAAACCAAATTAACCTAAATATCCTTAAAGTAAATGGCCTTTCAATCGAATTTACTTCCAAAAAGAACTGCATTAATCGAATTAGAAGCTATACATTAAATTCAGGACGATCTAATTAACTGATACATATCTACCGTTGGCTTTAGGTGCAATACAACTTGGCTATCACTAAAACTGAACCCAGGATCAGTGTTCAGGTTCAAGTTTGCCTAAGCACTTGACCGATCAAGGAGCTTCCAAGAAACTTACGAGATATACAATGTCTGATTTGAGTGATCCAACTAATTATTGAAAACGATGAGAAGATAACTGTTTTTTGGTCGGAGCTGTGGCATGCATGTGGTAGACTAGTAATCACATATACTGATGATGATGCTGTTAGATATTTTTGTCCTTAGGGGCAATTTTTTCAATGTCTCGTAAAGTTGGACTAACATTAGTTGCAATTTTGGTTTTAAATAAAATACTGGTTAAGTTACGCCATTTGATCCAGATAAAGATATTAAAGTGACCCAATAAATGATCTAAATTAATGGGTCGAAGTCCAGGAGAAAAATAGATCCCAATTAGTGTGGACCAGGTCTATATCGGCCTTGTGATGGGGAAGCCCGATATGGAAGTTATATAAAGATAAGGTCTCCTGTAGTTACTCAAGAAAACGATTCTCGAGCATAAGGTTCCTGACCCGTTAAGGAAGCTCGGGATTAAAGGAAACTGTAGAAAGGCCTTGCCCGTGAGTCGGTGAGCATTTTCCGCTAAAGGACCCGGGAGATTCGGAGGCGTTTGGAGCTCAGAATCGGCATCGAAGTCAGAGATGGAACCGGATCCAAGTGTTCCGCATTACCTTTGTTTTTTATCCTTTCATGGGACCCTGAGGTACGTAATAAGGTCCCCTCTACGTACTGACAGTCACATCAAACTCTTGTTTGATGAATCTATATCCTAGAGTTATCTGATCAATCATGTCTATGTAATGTGTTGCGGGCTCATCGTGCATGCACATGCCTCCATTTATGCAATTCGAAAATCCAGAGCAACAATTCACATCACAAGTTCATAAATAATACTTTCCATAACAGAATGCATCCAATTCTATACATAGTAAAATTGATAATATGATCTCAGTTTACATAACCAATCCGCATCTTCTATGTTAATGAATATAAACAACAAAAGTGTAGGTACTGATGGATTTTATTATACATTAGCTTAAGTTGACCAGATCTGACGAGCTTCCTGACTTTATTCTGATCTTTCTTGTTCTGTTCTCTCCGCCAACATTGGAAAAATGCCTGTAACATAGAAAACAAAAGCTTTTCTTGATGATTTTTTCAAGAAATTAAAAGCCAAAGGTATCAAAAATCGAAAACTATCTTCAAAGAATGAAATTTTTAGGTCATTCAAAACTATAAAAACATGTTCAACATATACAAACTTGCATTTCCTATCTGTCAACAACATCGGAATTAAAGAATCCAGTATATTCTTGACATATGTTGTCTGTAGAACACACCACCAATCAACAAAGTCGCAACAAAGTTAGCAACTTTTTTCTCAAATCAACCATTAATAAGTAGTAAAACAACGTTAATGGAATGGAGGACCTGAATGGGATTGTTAGAACCAACGTAGTACTGATCAATTGTCTTCAACCAACCTACGTCATAATGTGTGTGGTTGCCCAATAAAATCTTTTTGATCTCTGCAGTCCTTGCAAATTTACAGATCAACAACGACAAACACATACATAAACAACCCTTTTATTAATTTCCCGGCTTCAATTTTTTTAAGTCCCCAATTTCTCCACTAATAGTTAAACGGGGTTTCAATGGACCGATACTGGGGTTCGAATGTGATTGACAAGATTCGAAACCCTAAATCTTAAAATTACAATTCCTTACCCATTTAACAGCACCTAAATGTCCACAAGTTTAACAAGAACAATGGTATTCAACAGAAAAAGAGAGAAGAAAGAAACGTAAAGGCTAATTCACTGAACATAGTGAATCGATGAAAGAAGATATCGTCGACTATGTATCAAGAGCGTAACTTTCGTTGTCATGGAGG
This sequence comes from Erythroxylum ulei, assembly GCA_027564395.1. Taxonomy (NCBI): domain Eukaryota; kingdom Viridiplantae; phylum Streptophyta; class Magnoliopsida; order Malpighiales; family Erythroxylaceae; genus Erythroxylum; species Erythroxylum ulei. Next base: position 31,433,928 of record JANITX010000003.1, on the reverse strand, counting down.
AAGACGAAAGAAGAGCAGAGGATGAGACATGGGCTTTTCGACTTTTGGGCTTTCTTTTCTAAACACCCTTTGTTGAAAGGGTAATGGGCTGTAAATAGAATCCGAAAAATATTTAAAAAATTTTCTTCAATTTGCAAGAGCTATAGCTGTTTTATTTTCTTTCTCACACATTGCACACTCTCTCACACAATATGCTACTGCACCTTTCTTTCTATTTCACTTCATTCAGTTAAAATACAAGATATCGGCTAGCCTTTATATAGGCCTGCCTTATAAACCGATATAGAGGACAATGAGTAAATGAAGGAGATGACATGTGTCCCCATATATGTTTTAAACACAACAAAGTAACATTCAAACTTTGATACCTCCTATATGTTGGACCCCGTCTCCGAGGCCCAACATTCAGACACACACAAGCGTAGAAGACTCACCCCGACGCTAAAACTGACCTCAAGTAAGGGAG
>JANITX010000003.1:31329417-31347444 GCA_027564395.1 Erythroxylum ulei | reverse complement strand
CGGATATCACTACGATATCGGGAGCGGGTCGCAGCGGAGCGGGGCGTTACACAGCCGGTACCAACCGGAATCAGCTGGTACCGACTGGAATTCATCCTCGGTACCCTATATGGCCGTTCCGGTACCAGAATGGTAAGAAATTCTAATCTTTGGTAGAAGCTCAAAACACAGCACATCACTCGATGTAATTTTCAATAAAAATACAACACATCTAGTAAAGATCGTTGTTTTATAATCCCAGTTCAAATTCTTTGTTTTCTATAGGTTCAGCAAATTCATTCAAACATCAACTAGTTGCTATAACAAATACTCATGTTTTATGATATAATTAGCCAAGTTTACAAAATCCCTTCTTCATATTAAGGAAATAAATTAAATCATTTTAAGAAATAGTAAGACTAGGGCCTCTGTGGAATCTTCAGAGTTTCTTGTAGCAAGTCGAGGTAATAATGAACTGATATGCATTGTTAGTTAAGTATATAAACGTGCTCCTCAAAATTAACAAAGTACTCAGTGAACAGAAAAGGAACGTGCATAAACGCTCAGCCAATCTGAACAAATGTTGGATATTGTTCTTCACTCCTTGCAATTTACTTATTTTTTGTGACTTTTAACCATTTACCGACATTTACTTGTAGAATTGTTTCCAATCGACAAGATTCTGCATTATTCTTGATTTATCTTCATTCACACAAAAGAAACAGTATTAACCATGTGCCTTTAGGTTTATCAATTCACACGATCTCTCCTCAACCTTCCATGTCCTATGCCTCAGTATAACATGCTATTTTCTGTGAATGCAAGACATCTGTCAAGTAATAAACTCACAATTACAAGACCTCATCTTTGGTTAATTAACATATCGCTAAGAAGACCTTACTTCTAATTTCAGTGATCCAAATTTAGCATTTACAAGCTCAGCAGCTGCACGGGCAGCAACAGTAGCACGGTCAGCAGAAGCAATGGCTGCTCGGGCTCTCTCCAACACATCGGAGGATTGCCATGATTCTTCCTGTTTCACATCCCCAACCGATCCTGTATTATCCTGTCCAACTGATTGCTCGATTTCATTAACATCAATAGAAGACCTGTAACATGGAAGGTTATGGGCTTGAAGATTTTGAGTTCCCTGCCCACGATCTAAATCTACCATGTGACCTTCTCGATCAAAACCCAAAGACTTGTGAGAACTCTGTTCGATAGGCGCTTGGGAAACTACAGCTTCAGTGACAATTTGCTTTGATCCACTCTAGAGTTTGACATTAAAAAAAAAAAAACCCCTTTCATCAGTAACAAAATGGACAAAACAATGATGGTCTAAAATGGCAGATTAAAGCTTAAAGTTTCCAACTGCTTGTCTGAGAGGGAATCTTTTTGCATAACAGCACCAAACAATGCTAAACATTTCAACTTGAAAAAGAAAGACGAGTTATTGGGTAACATGAAGGATCGCAACCAGAAGGGAGATTAGACTCTAGCAGTGGATTGAGGGCGAAGAAGGAAGTGCACAAGTTCACCACGCCCCAGAATCCTCAAACGGCTCACATGGTAAGTATCATTGAAATTTTGTAGCCATTTCAAAATCTTATAGCCGAAAATACATGATGATATACACAAGCTACTGTGTTGCACCACGCAAGTACTAGGGTTGGATCAGTGGTTACAGCCCACATAATTTGGTAGGTCAGAAACAATGCTTTGCACTTTTGATGAATTATGGTTTTGGAGGATACTGCTGATACCCAATGGAGATCAAGAAGTTAAAATTAAGCCAGAGTGAGTTATTAGGTGTACCAATAGTGCAATTTGTGAAAAAAAATATTAGGTCTTCCCAGTACCAGACTAAAATAAAAAATTATTTTCAAGTGTACCAGGAGATCTTCATGTTTTTTTCCTAGTTCTGCTTCTGTGCTCGAGGAGTCCCACTCCAAATTGTGTTCTTGAGCAATTTCTTTCAATACCTTGAGCCTTAATGCTGCAGATGGAGCACTAACTGAAAGTTTTTCAATTATCTGCAAATTTAAGAATAAATAATACAGCTCAATAAGTCAGTCATGTAATCCCCATGCTAAAAATGCACCAGAAGAAAAGCAAACAAATCACAGCCTATTAACTGTTCGGTTGACACCAGAGTCAGGGCGGAGCTCAGAGGCAGTCATGACAAATTCCTTGCCATATTTGGTAGTAAGCAAATTCTTGATCTGCAACAAATCTGGAATTTCTGAACATCTTGGAGCAGAAAAAATTATGCTTGCAATAGCCTCTCGCAGTTCAGCAGGACATTCCCTGTTATTATAAACAGGATGATTGAAGCTACCGTAGAGAATGGAATTAAGACATTTTCCGTATGGCTATTCTTTCAGGAATAACTCCTTAATAAATTATACAGTTCAACATTGCTGCAGAAGGCCAAAACTTACTGAACTAGAAAAAAGCACAGAGAATAGTCAACCTATTTCTTTTTTGAGAAAGTAAATTGATATGAATTGAAAAGAAGGATTGAATGAGCTTGTAGAAATGTGCAGCTCCCCCTTCCTTTATATACTAGATTATGTTATCCATATAAGGTAAGTTACAATTATAATCACTAAAACCTCTCAATCAAATCACAATCATAACCCTAAAAAGTTCTCTTAATCAAAACAAAATAGCTAACACTCCCCCTCAAGCTAGACTACATCATAAGCTCCAAGCTCCAAGCTTGTTATGCAGTTGTGTTACATGACTTCCAACCAAAGACTTGGTGAATAGATCAGCCAATTGGTCCTCAGACTTCACATGAGTTGTTTTTATCACTTTTATTGCACCTCTCTGACAAAGTGACAGTCTACCTCAATATGTTTTATCCTTTCATGAAAAATTGGATTAGAAGCAATGTAAATGGCTGCTCGATTATCACACATTAGCTCTATAGGTTGAGTTTGTTGAAATCCAAGTTCCCGCAACATATGTTTTACTCAGACAAATTCTTGTGTTGTATATGTCATGGTTCTATATTCTGATTCTACACTTGAACAAGAAACTACTGTTTGCTACTTGCTTTTTCATGAAATCAAAATGCGACCAAAAAAAGCGCAATACCTTGTAATAGATCGTCGATCAGTCCTAGAACTCAACACCACTACAGGCTTGAATTGAACAGTACATATGGTTCTTATATAAGAGTCCTTTGTCAGGATTGGGCTTTAGGTATTTCAAGATTCAAATAGCCGCATTCTAATGGTTGGTCCCAGGGGATTGCATAAATTGACTCACCACACTAGTACTGAATGAACTGTCCGGCCTTGCAATTGTAAAATAGTTTAATTCCTCAATCAGTCTCCTATAATTTCCTAGATCTTTCAAGAGTTCTCCCTGGTCTGCATCAAGTTTGATGTTGGAATCCGTTAAAGAATCCACTGGCTTACATCCTACCAAACCAGCTTGAAGCAAAAGAACTTAAAAGTTTATAAGAGAAATAAAAGAGGAAAGATTAATCAATCACAAGCTTTTAATTTAGTGGATGAAGATTGGGAATTGAATTGATATCAAAGATTGTATTAGGATTCCTTATTAGATATGAAGTAGTGGTATTATGTTATGCTCTCCTAGTAGTACTTAATAGAAACAATCTGAAATTTTTCTACAACTTCGAATTTTCAACTAGAAAGTGTGATGATTTCTCCTAAGAGTGACTCTTAGACCGATGAGTGATTCCTAGTTTCCTACTATCTATTCTTTGTGTTGTTCATGAAATTCCAGCAACCCTAACCCAAATCCCAGTCCTCTTAAACCTATATTGTAGCCATCTCAAACCCATATTCCAGACATATTAAACCTGAAATCCTAAACCTAAATTTCCAGCAATCAAACCTTAAATTGTCAGCCATACAAAATCTGAAAATTCTACATTCTTAGCCTAAATCAGCAGCTTAATATCAACTAGATTCTAAATTTGTGAGTTTTAGCTACTATTTGTCCTACAACACTTTTAGTATAAATAAATAAGCACAATAAGTTATCCATATGGAGAGGACAAGGCTCCTTGAAACAATTGAAAATGAATTTTTCCTATTCCCCTACATGACCTTTTACCCAAGTGCTTATACTGATCCTTAGTGATACGAATGAAATAAGGTATTCTAGAATTTGTAACAAATATCCTTTGTATAACTACTTATCATATCAAAGTCTATCTTCATCATTTCAAGCATTTACTTTTAAGTTATCCAATGTTTCCATTCCTAAGAATATACAAGGGGCTCTAAATATTCCTGAGCGGAGGAATGTAGTCCTGAAGGAGATGAGAGTTTTGGGGAAAAATAGAATGTGAGAGGAACTTGATTTTCCGAGAGGAAAAACATTGGTTGGATGTAAATGGGTAATCACCATAAATTACAATCCTAATGGATCACTTGAAAGATATAAAACTCGCCTATGGGTTTACACAAACCCCTGGCATAGATTATTTAGAAAATTTTTCACCTGTTGCTAAGTTAAATATTGTGAGAGTGTTGCTTGCAGTTAATCTCGATTGGACTCTACATTAGTTGGATGTGAAAAATGTCTTCCTAAATGGAGATTTACAAGAAGAGGTGTATATGAAGCCTCCCCCAAGATTTAGTGAAAGCTTCAAAAAAAGGATATGCAAACTAAAAAAACCTTTATACGAAGTCTCAAGATTTCTTTCAGAGGCAGTCTAATCATACTTTATTCATAAAAAGTTCTAAAGAAGGAAGGAATGTGATTCTAATTGTGCACGTAAACGACATTATCCTCACTGGCAATGATTTTGAGGAAATTGAAATTCTTAAAAAGAATCTCTCAAAGGAGTTTGAAATCAAAGACATGGGGTATCTTAGATACTTCCTAGGGGATGGAAATTGCTAAATCTAAGAAGGGCATAGTAGTCTCCCAACAGAAGTATATCCTAGCCCTTCTAGAAGAAATTGGGATGAATGGATGTAAACCATCAGATAATCTTATGGAAATCAACTCAAAGTTGGATAAGGTTAAAGAAGGAGTTTCAATAGATACAAGTCGATATCAACGACTAGTAGGAAAGCTAATCTATTTATCTCACACCAGACTAGATATTTGCTTTATTGTCAGTGTGGTAAGTCAGTTTATGCATATTCCCTATGAAGGACACTTGAAAGTAGTGTATAGAATCTTAAGATACTTAAAGGGAACTCTAGGGAAAGGATTATTCTTCAAGAAAAGTAAAGGAGAGTTGAAGTCCACACTGATGCAGACCGAGCAAGGTCTCTTACTAACAGAAGATCAACTTTTGGGTATTGCATATATTTGTGGGAAATCTAGTAACTTGGAAGAGGAAAAAGCAAAGTGTGGTAACCAGAAGTAGGGTAGAGGGGGCTTAAGGAATTTGTGAAATAATTTGGATTAAAAGAGTAATGGAAGAATTTAAGAAACCAATGGAGCACCCAACGAAGTTGTTTTGTGATAACAAAGCAGCTATCAGTATTGCCAACAATCCAATTCGACATGATCAGACGAAGCATATAGAGATTGATAGACATTTTATAAAAGAAAAAATTGAAAGTGGACTCATTCACATACCATTTGTACCTACAATACAAGTTGTCGATGTCTTCACCAAAGGACTACTAAAACAGAATTTTGAGTTCTTTGTAAGCAAGTTGGGCATAATCAATATCTATGCAACAACTTGAGGGAGAGTGTTGATATTATGGAAATAACAGCTAGAGATAATTAGCTGATTATTTCCATAATATAGAGATAATTAGCTGATTTTCTATAGATAATTAGTTGATATTTATTATGGTCTAATTGTCCCACATCGGTAACAAGAGAGGTTGATGTAAGGTTTATAGGCTTATGGGCTCTCCCACCCTTTAAGCTAATTTTTGGAGTTGGTTCTCCCATAAGACCTGTAACAATTGGTATCAAAGTTGTTTCGATCCCGGCGCAGTTCATGCTCAAAATCAGAATGGAGTCCCAAATCGAAAAACTTAAAGAACATGTCAAAGAAACTCTTGAACTTGAAAAAGAGGTGGCTGGACTATCAGCTGTAGTAACCTTGTTGGTTCAACAAATGAAAGAGAACCAACATTCACTTGAAACCCTGCTACAAAACTCGTCCCCCGAAAACCCGAACCGTGTGGAATCCAATAACACCCAACGAAATGTGGTGGAACCCATTAATGTCGAGAAAGAGACGACACTAGAGGAGGTGACAGCTATTGCTGAACAGATCTGGGAGAAAGACCGACACCCTCGAAAGTTGGAATTGCCAGTGTTTGATGGGAGGGCGTTGATTCCTGGATTTTTAGGGATGAAAAGTATTTTTCTATTAACCATTTATTACAGGCAGAGAAGCTTGAGGTAGTGGGTGTTTGTTTTGAAGGTGAGGCACAAGCTTATGGTTTGAAGAGAGAGATAGGGTTTTTGAGAGTTGGGAGGAGTTGAAAACCCAAATATTGCATAGATTCGCTGGATTACAAGTTGGTTCCTTACTCCATCGTTTCTTTGCCGTCAAACAACACAGAACAGTCGTTGAATACAGAGCCCAGTTCGACTATTTAGCGGCATCGATTGGAAGGGTTGACGACAATATCATGTCTGTAGTGTTTGTTAATGGCCTTAATGATAAAATTCGGGCTAAACTGCTGATCTTAAACCCAAGAAATCTGAAGGAGACTATGGAAGCTGCGGGTCAGGTTGAATACAAGAACCAAGTCCTGTTCACTGCCCAACACACCAAACCCACCAAAGAGCCCCATTCAATTCTATTCAAATCAGACGTTAAAACGGTCACATGGACCCCAAACAAACCCTACAACCCTTTCACCAGCAACTCAAACACTCCCACCCAAAATGCCAAACCTCCCCAAATCATCCGCAAAACCAAAAACACAAGCACCAACCCTTCTTAACGGTACCCACGATTTCAAAATCTTACGCCCAATGAAGCTCAGAGCCGAAGAGAACAGGGGCTTTGTTATCGTTGCGATGAAAAATGCATATTGGACATCAATGTAAAAGGAAAGAATTGCATATTTTGTTAGTGAGTGAGGAAGACGGAGGGGATGGTATAGAGTAGATGGGTTCGGCTGAAACAGAGGTGCTAGGAGGGGTAGGATTATCCTTGAATTCTTTTGTGGATTGTCCGAACCAAAAACTCTAAAATTGAAAGGAGAAGTGCATGGGTTAGATGAAGTGGTTTTAATTGACTGTGGGGCCACGCATAATTTCATTTCCACTGGTGTTGTGGAGGCTTTGCAATTACCCATTCAGGAGACTTCACAATATGGAGTGGTCATTGGTTCTAGGAAATAGTTGAAAGGAATGGGTGTAAGGGTGTGGTCTTGAAGCTCCAAAACATAACAATTGTGGAGGACTTCCTACGATTAACTTTAGGAAGTACTGATGTCATTTTGGGCCTAAAGTGGTTAGCAACGTTGGGAGAGACCCGTGATGATTGGAAGAAGCTTACGATGACGTTTGAATTGAGCGGTCTGTCAATTACTTTGAAAGGTGATCCTAGCTTGACAAAAGCCATGATCTGTCTAAAAAATATGGTGAAAGAACTGCAAGTGGAGAAAGAAGGGTTGATGTTTGGTGTTGTTTCACTTAGAAACCACAAAAGGAAAGACTAGAGGATGTTGAGCCTGTGTTGAGAGTTGTTGGAAGAATTTAATGACATAAGTGCCGAACCTAAAGAGTTACCCCCATTCAAAGGTCATAAACAAGAGATAGTGCTTAAGGAGGGTTCAGAACCAGTCAATGTGCAGCCTAATCGGTATCCACATATTCAAAAAAACGAAATTGAGAAGTTAGTGACTAAGATGCAAGAGGAGGGAGTAATTAGGCCAAGTGTAAGCCCATTTTCGAGCCCGATATTGTTGGTTCGAAAGAAGGATGAGAGTTGGCAATTTTGTGTGGGTTATAGGGCCTTGAATCGAGCAATAATTCATAATAGATTTCCAATCCCAAATATTGACGAATTACTTAATGAGTTGAATGGGGCAAGAATTTTTACTAAACTTGACTTGAAGTCTGAATACCACCAAATCTGGGTCCAACCGGAGGATGTGCATAAAACAGCGTTTTGTATGCATGGTCACTTCAAGTTCCTTGTAATGCCGTTTAGGTTAACAAACGTGCTAGCGACATTTCAGGCAATGATGAACAGTATTTTAAAGGGTTTACTTTAGCGGTATGTGCTTGTTTTCTTCGATGATATTCTAATTTACAGTGCTTCTGTGAGTGACCATATTAAGCATTTACATGTTAATTTATCTCGGCTTTAACAAGCACCAATTATTTGCAAACTTGAAAAGGTGTTGCTTTGGGCGCATGAAGTTGGCATATTTGGGACACGTGATTTTCGAGAAGTGAGTGTCCATAGACCTCGAAAAAGTCAAACTTATGGATGAGTGGCCAAAAAAAACCAAAAGGAATTGAGGGGATTCCTCAGGCCAACAGGGTATTATCAACGGTTTGTTTGCGATTATAGGAAATTGGGTCAGGTGTTATTTTGAGCCAAAAAGGACAACCTATAGCTTTCTTCAGCCATGCTTTAGTTGGAAGGTCACGTTTTAAATCATTGTATGAGCGTGAACTTATGGTGATCGCTATGGCAATCCAAAAATGGCGTCACTATTTATTAGGCTGTCATTTCATTGTTAGAACTGATCAAAAATCTCTTTAGTGTTTGCTTGAGCAAAGGGTTGTAGCTAGTGAGTATCAACATTGGCTGACCAAGTTGATAGGATTTGATTTTGAAGTGTTGTTTAAACCAAGCCTGGAAAATACAACCGCAGACGCTTTATCACGGTTTCCCTTGTTTGTCGAAATGCAGATCATTTCAAGTGGTACAACGTATTGGGAAGGTTGTCTATAAACTTGCACTTTTGGATTCAGCAGCAATACACATTGTTTTCCACATCTCACAACTTAAAAAGGCATTGGGAAATACTTCACAGGTGCAGCCTCTCCCTCCAATTCTAACTGCTGATATGGACTAGTTGGTTGAATTGCAAGAAATTCTAGATACGCGTGAGACACTTGAGGGTTTAGAAGTGTTGGTGTTATGGAAGGATCTTCCTCCTTTTGAAGCCACTTGGGAACTTTGGTTGCTGATACAAGAATTGTTTCCTAATTTCCACCTTGGGACAAGACGGGTGTTGAGGGGGGAGTAATGATAGGTTTGCTACTGCTTATAGGCCTCCAATTAAGTTTGTCTACGCAAGGAAGAAGTATCATGGCTACAAAAGGGCTGGCTCGAATTAATGGGCTCGTATGAGATCAAGGAACGTTGGTTATATGGTTAGGGAATGTTAGTAGAGTATGTGGGTCATGTGTGGCAGGTTGTTACACTGCTTTGTCTTATCTACTGAGTTGTCTATTTTCTATTGTTAGCGAGTCTATTATTAAAAGTGGGATGTGGAAAGGTGTGATGATCATTAGGAATCTATTGTTATTGAGTGGGTCTTGGGAGAGAAGGCAACCTCTCGAATATTGCTGGTGTCACCTTTTATCTTTCTTTCCTTTCATCATCAACACAACACACCTTCCTTTTCTCTATTTCCAGTTTATTAATCTAATATCAACCATTACTCCAAACATTTATCAACTATCACATTTCTGATCCTATCAATTTTTCCCATAAGACCTGTAACAATTGGTATCAGAGCTAACACCACTCTTTCAAGTCCTCGTGCCACACCCACGAGTGGTGATGCCAGTGTTCAATCGAGGTTAAAAAAGGCTTAGCACACAGCTAGTCCGAGGGTGTGTGGGTGGTGACATCGGTATAGCAGTGTTCCCTCGGACTAGAAAAAGGTCTAGCGAATAGCCAGCTTGCCTGTGCCTAGACTGCGAAGCGTGGTGGAATGTTACAGTCTAATTATCCCACATCGGTAATAAGAGAGGTTGATGTGGGGTTTATAGGCTTATGGGCTCTCTCACCCTTTAAGCTAGCTTTTGGGGTTGGTTCTCCCATAAGACATGCAACAATATTCTATTAATTAGTTGAGATTTTATTACTTAGAGAATATATAGATTCTTATTAATTTAAGGAGGTGAATATGGTTGTATTGTCCAATATAATCCTTGTACTATTCACAAAAAAATTAAGGAAGAATCACTTTGTCTTCTTTCTTCAAAATTACATCAACTTGATTTCTTCCGAAGGTCAAGGAATCATACTTACTAAAGATACATTAGGCAATACCTATAAAACTAAAGAAATCAGATCTATTTTTTAGGGTAGACAACTGAGAACACACATCATAATTCCTTGTGCTCAAATATGTATGACTAGTTACTTAATGTTACTCCAAAGTGGCTCATCAATGAATATTTAGTATGTAAACGTTTCCCTTCCCAATCAACGAACAATAGCATGTTAATATCAACACAAACAACAATCATTCAACTCAAGCCCTAAGTTAACATTGCGTTCAAACAAGTTGAGAGGTTCTTAGATCAAAGACAAAAGGCAAAACAATTGCGAAATAAAGGCATTACTATAGGAAATTTTACCTAAGATATAGATAGCGAATCTTGATAAATTTACAAAAAGTGGTCCAAACACAAGCATGTAGACGTTTTTGTGAAATTTTGAAGTTGGTGAAAATTTTCAATTATACCAAAGAGAAAATTTGTCCCCACTAGGCCTGCTTCTAGCTTTGCCCTAATTTAAAACTTCATTCTTCTAAAGAAGCAGAGGCATAAATAGGAACAGTAAAATTCAGTTGTAGCTTTGCTTCAGCATCTCATGGAACATCTAAGTAACATGAAGCTCAACTTCCAATTCTTTCCTCCAATCATTGCACATTAAACCCCGAAGCAGCCTCAAGGTTAGACGAACTACTGATGAAACAATGGATCATGGAAAGTACTAGGGAACAACTAATGATCACATGTTACTGATGTCTATATAAACGCATTCAAAATAGTTCAACAAATAGGTTTATGATCACAAAATGATATAAAGAAAGAAAAATCAAATCACACACCCACAAAATAAATAACTTTCACAAATTGGTCAATAATTGAAAGTAATATGAAAATTCTCAAATATAAACAACCGGTGGTCAATGAACTTACTTCTGACTTTCAAGAATGGGAATACGTGCAAGAACAAACTCACAAAAAAGCTCCAATATATCATAAGCAGCCCATATGTTTTGCTCCCGTATTACATGTTCAACCTAACCAAAAAAAAAAAGCAATGCAGCAAATAAAAGAGTTATTTTCTCAATTATTAAAAGAAGGAAAATCCTGACAGCAATTCACAAGCAGTCGAAACACAAAGGATACCCGAATTCGAGCTATTGCTTCTTGGCCAGCCTGCAAAAACTGTGCAATCTCGGTGCGCATGTGTTTGAGATGCAAACCTCTCTTATTTTGCAGCAACTTGATTCGTGAAATTGTTAAAGTCAAGGATGTTTTGCTACACAGCCAATCAACACAATACATTCAAATGCCCAAAAATATTGACGAGAAACAAAACAAATGATGCTCTGAGGACACAGAAGAGAATTTCATTTGACTGGAACTATCACAAGCAAAAGCAGATACAAAGAGAAAATCCCACTCGCAACAAATCACTACATCTATGATCTAAAATCAAGGCAAACGAACTAAATACTGCAGTTACATAAATCAATCAACCGAAATCCAGAGACGGATCATAAGGATCAGAATTTTGACTTACTAGGTTTAAAATCTCACAAGTAGAAAAGGCACATGATTTGACCCACAGGTGTATAAAGTAAATCAGTCACAATTGAATCAACAAAACCAACAATGCAATTTGAGTACACGTTAGAATCAACAATAAGTCCAAATTGAGACAGAAAACTTCGAAAGAAAATCTGCGGCACGAACCATTTAGAACCGAAAACGCCTCTGTTGAAGAGCTGGTTTAGGAGTGACATTGATGCATAAAGACAAACTTGCAGGTTGTAAAAATTCTAAGACAAGAATAGGTCGGAAGCTATTGTGATCAATGCCAAAGTCTGCAGGTATTTTCTTTTAGGTTTCCTAGGGATGGTAGTGAACGGGTTCCCTCAATCAGTTGTGTAAAGTAAACTCTTGACTTGGGAAAAAAAAAACAGAAATGAAAATTGTAGGGTCGTTTGTTTCTTTTATTTTTCTGTTTATTGTGGTTTCTATAAAACATGAAACAAGAAGTTAAAACAGAAGTTAGGCTTTTTTTTAATATTTCACAAGTTTTCGTTCCTATTTCCTCCTTTTGTAAACTTCTTTGCAAACCCTTGTTTCTTCTTTCTTTTCTACTTCTTTGTTCTTCCTCTTACAGTACGTTGATAACTCATCTCTTCTGTTTCTTGTATTGTTCTTGTGAATTTATGCTGCATAATGTAAGATATTTTTTTAAGATATTGAAAATTTTGTTGATTTTCCCACTTTCTTATCCATGTAAAAAGCAAAATTAAACTTGAGTTTTTCAGTGAGTGAGTTTTCAAAACTAATTAGATATTTTTCTACGTATATTAAAAGTAGTTTTCATCGAATTATATTATTTTTCTGGCTTTCTTAGTTTGTTGTTTTACCGATTCTCATTTTCCATCGATGTCTAATTTTTCTATGTTTTTTGTTTTCCTAGTTTATCATTTTTTTCTACATTTATAATTTATTGTTTTTTTGTATTTATACAATTTTGAATTTTTGGTTTTTTTTAGTGTTTCTGCATGATAAATAAGCCAAAGAAGTGGATATGTGGGAAAGTACTTGTTTACTTCTTTGGAGCCTAACAAATGTGAGTACGTGGGATATATGTTATTACTACGAGTATAGATTGTTTCATCCTAAAATTTTTGAATCGTAGAGCAAATAGCTATCATTCTCAGAAACTTGGTTTAGTGGGTTGTATGTTGGTGCTAGACCCCCAAGTCCTAGTAGCAAAATCGTCGGGGCATAACGAGCCTTAACCAATGCTTGACTCTTGGGACGACGAAACAAGGCAAAGACGTGCAAGTAGGCAAGGAAAAGGGACAATGTCAAATGCTGGCATGCATTGGTGCATATTGGTAGAAATCTTCGACTAGATGGAAGATTTGGATGCGAGACCAAAAGAAGGTTTAAGATGGACATTGAGTGAAAGGTTAGCTAGATCACACGCATGACCGTGGCATGTGAGAGTTTCAAGGTGACTTACCAAGTAGATCAAGCATGGTGCGAGTTTTGGGAAAGTTTCGAACCTTACACGAGTTGACTTAGCTAAAGATGAGTTCTTAATAGACTAAAGGTGTAGTGTATGCTCAAATGAACAAATCATGCCTACTAAATTTGATATTGGGAAGCATTGGATAGACTAGTGTTCTATGACAAGCTTTGGTTTGGATGACTCATCATTAACAGATATAAATGAGGAGATCTTAGATGATGTGACGGATAAGATCACAAAGGATAAACATCAACTCTAAGGGACAAAGACCATATGGGAGGATCATCTAAAGATAGTGGAGATCTTTGTAGATATGGATAGATCATCCTTAGATAGATGTAATCTTTTATCTTGTTCGTGTGATGTAAGTAGATCTTATCAAATAGAGTCCTCGTTGGATAGGGATGTCATACTATTTATTAATGTGATGTAATATAATAAGGATAAGATATAATCTTAATTAGTTGAGTTTAGTTAGAGCTCTAACTTGGTCATCTAGAGATGCCTATAAATAACTCATTTAAATCTTGTTCCTCTTAATGTCAGAGAGTGCAAGACACTGAGATTGAGAGAACATCCTTTGTATACTTTGAGGGAAGTAATAAAGGTTGGCATTTTGTTGTATTTCTTTCGTTCTTATTGTTGCTATTAATATTTAGTACTTATGTAGTTTTCTTATAAAGGTGTGGGAGTCCAAAACCACGAGGGTTGTGAGGCATTCAAGAATAAGGTTATTGGTCGATGATCACATAAGAAGGATGAATCTTGCTTAAAATAATCTAAGTGAGATTGTTGTGCAAAGAAGTAAGCACAACTAACAGTATAAGTTCAGTACTTAGTAGACGTTTGTAACAGTTGGTTATGATAATAATATTGATATATAAAAAGGTTGGTTTCCGGAACACTTATAAACTTTTCTTCATTTGTTTAAACTTGACATGGAGATGCGTAGTGGTTCATACTATTTATAAGTGTACAGGTGTAAATTGTGAGAGCATACAAGACTGCCACATTGAGTAAAAAAACCAATTTTGTGGCATGGGTTTAATCATTCCACAACATTGTACAGAGAATGGGTCTAAAAATGTTTTGTTAGGTTCAAGTCTAACATTTCATTAGCATCAGTGGGTTTGTAAGCTAGCATTAGTATTATACCTTCTAGCCGCCCTTGTGTATTTCAGACACATCTTGAACATGCAAACACTATAAACAGACAACAAGAAAATCATGTGTCCCTTTAAGGAAGCTGAACTTGTTCACTTTCTCCTTAAACTCCTTTATAAATTTTGGTTGAACAAACTCTTATAATATTTCATTGTTTTAATCGATTTGTCTTCACACGTTCATCGCTTAGAATAGGCACGTGGTTTTCCTCTTTTGATAAGTGATTATTCGATGTAACCTTTTTCATTAGATAATTAACTACTTCAACAAACATAAGTGTCAGTCCTTCTAATTATGAGTTCACCATTAGAAACAACTTCTTACCAAATTGGTTGGTTCTTTCGTAGTATAGGTTATGTCCCAAATTAGGGGTTGTATCTCTTGCTTTATTTCTTACACAACTATGTACGTTAAGTTCTCTTACTATGTTTTATGCACAAGTTCTAGTTTGCAGTTGTCGTCAGTATTTCTAATATCGTGGGAGATTTGTGACTCCTATGTTTTGTACAATGCTACTAGATAACTGATTCTTATGTTGTATTTTTTTTTTTTTTGGAGAAGTCCTCTATATGTAGTAAAAGTTTATAGGTTTTTGAGATTGTTAAGGGTTTTCATGAAGGGCTAGTTTATATTATCTCATTTTGCTTTTACTTAAACTAATTTAACAATTCTGAGTTGGGTTAGGCCCTGGTTAACTTGGCTTATGAGTTAAGGGTTATGCAACTTTTTGTGTATTTCAACACTTGGAATAATTGCTCATTGAATTAATTCAATGGCACTTAAATGTCATAATAAGTACATATGTATATAGGTTTGCTCATGATTCAAGTCTTAAGTGGTTGTATTTGAAAGTTAGATTAATGTTCTCTCACCCATTTATCTTTATAAGAAAATTTGAAGGTGAGACATGGCTCACAAACACCATAACTTTATTAGGTAGTGTTGTATACTTGTATTGATCATATCAAATATTCTAGTTTAGTAGATGTTGACCAATGAAAACCAGGTTAATGAAAGTTCATTATGTTCTTTCCAATTAATAATAAGTTAAGCTTTTTACATTATACAATTATTGATTTGGATTAGACTTTAATCATCCATTTTCATTTGATGAATGAAAGTATGAATTTTGCCTTATAACAACATGATTTTTTTATTCAAATGTATTTGGGTTCATCCACTAATTCAAAGGTTGACTTTCTAAAAATTTCTCTAGGCAGCACATGAACCTATAAAACCATTAACAGATGTTATTAAAATTTGGCAAGCCAAAGTTCCCTTTAGGGAAATTTGAAAAGCATAAAACTTAATTTAAATGCATTAACTCCATAACAAAGGTTGGTGTTTTTTTTCAGGAAGGAGATTATATTAGAATCCATACTTTTGATATTTTTTTTTACTATTGTCTATAGTTGTCTCGTTATTATTTTTGAACCATGTTTGGCATTTAATTCTTTATGGGAATTGTTGTAATTGATGTCACTTATATGTAATTACATTTAGTAATCGAAGCTTTGAACAATATGAGCAATTTTGATGATTGCGTGGAAATAAATGAAAGGGATGGGGTAAAGGATGATACCATAGAGATGTATATACTCTCATTTATGGTTAAAGAAAGGAAGAACAGAAATGAAAACAACTACTACCTTTTCCAAATCTGGTTGAAAGAATATTAGGGCAGGTCTTCAAACAAATTCAGTAGAGTGTATACTAGTATTCAATTGAAGAATAAGTATGATATATTAACAGCTAGATTGAAAAATTGCAAAAACTTATTCAAAGAAACAAGAATCGGTTACAACTCCTTTATCGGTTAAGTTAATGCTATAAATGAATGTTGGGAAAACCTATTTAGGGTAAAATATATCTTTGTTTTATCAATATATCATATTATATAATATTTATTCTCGTGTTTCCTTTTCATCATTATAGGTGCATAAAATGACTCACAAATTTAAGAAAAAAAGATGTAAAGAGTTTTCAAACTTGTGTCATATTTTTGGAGACACTAATACATTTGGATTACATGCACATCCATCAACTAAATCTCCATCAACTAGTATAGAAGAGGAACATATAATTGATGATTGATGAAAATTGTTTGTATAGTGAAAAGTAGGTCAAGTTATAAGTTCTCCATCTAAGAGAAAGAAATCTCCTAAGAATAAGAAGGCAAAAAAGAAACATTCTAACATTGTAAAAGAGGTCTTGGTTATACTTGGTGAACAATTAAAAAAGAAGAATGATTTACTTGAGAAAAAACTAACTGCAACATTATCCACTATAGATAATAAATCTGGAGCCTCATTAATTAATCAAGAGTCTAATATAATGATGAAATGTTTGAATTCCTTAGATGAATTGGGCGTTGAGAGTGTGCAATATGTAAGTCATGAAGGCTTTACATGATTCTCCGATTTATAGGGATATTTTTTATAAGGATTGCAGATGTAAGAAAGTTGGATTCAATTATGTCACTTTAGTTATATTTTCATATTATTTCATATCAAATTCTTACTAATTTGACACTGCTATATTAAGAACTATTTCATAGTTTGAACATTTTAAGTTTGTAATTTGTATGAAGGTTTTACTGAATGTTAAGTCTATCTTTTGTATGAATATTTTGTCTATATTTGATTAAACTTTTAACTGAATGTTTTATTAATTATTTATTATTGATATTGTAGATACATGGATTCTTTATCAGATTTTGATGATAAATTGATGCAGGTAATCATTATTTCATTAGCTGGGGGATATAACAAATATTTTCATTTACAAAAGTAACCATATAGAACTTGTGCTCTTATTAAAACTTTTGAATAGAAATCTTACAAGGATTTATGAAAACTTAAGAATGAGTAAGATAATCTTTTTGAGCTTATGTGATGAGATGATTAGTTTAGGAGGCTTAAAGATAATAAGTCATTTGATTGTAAAGAAACAAGTAACAATTTTCTTGATAACTATAGGGTATAATGAGAAAATTAGAGTCAATGTAAAATACTTTTAACATTCAACCTTGACAATTTTGAAGTAGTTTCATAAAGTATTATATGTAGTTAATCATCTTGCAAAAATAATCATTATTCTACCATCTTTTACCAAACACCTCTTAAGATTCAACATAATTCAAAATTCTTTTCATATTTTCAGATACATTCATATATTTAATTACTATTTTAATTGTTTCCTTATGATTAATAATTATTTTAATAGTATAGTTTTGTTGTATAAGAGCAATAGATAGTACACATATTGATGCATATGTTTCGAACGATGAAAAATACTATTAAGGGATGATATCAATATACGTCATTTTCTCTGTAACGATTCTGTTGGTCTGTAACAACTTATGGTTAACTTATAACAAACTCTGTTGTGTATTGATAGTTTAGCTGTTGAACATAATTCTCTGTATATAATACTCTGTGACAAGAATGAATACAACAAGCATTTTCTCCTTCATTTCATTATCTTCAGTTTCTCTCTATAAATACCATACATGAAAAAAAATTGATTCAATCCAAAATATTATGTGTTGTTGCTCATTTGACATGCGTTTTGAAGTGAATCAAACGTTAATACAATGCTTAATAATGCGATATAGATGCACAAGAAGGGGGTTGAATTGTGATAAATTTTTCGTTAATCCCCTTTTTGAAAATTCGTTCTTTTTGCAAAACAATCAAAAACAA
>JANITX010000003.1:31120949-31131923 GCA_027564395.1 Erythroxylum ulei | reverse complement strand
GGGAGAGAGCAAAAAGAACAAAGTGTGAGTTGTAAACAAGATGGACAAGCTATTTATATAGGAAAAAACAAATGAACGTTTAGGTGTATTAAAGAATAATAATAAAGATGGGAAACGTTTTGGATGCTTTGAATAGAAAAGATAAGAAGATATGTGTATAAAAGGTGTTTTTATATAGAAGATGTATGCTTTATATAGGAAAAAAGGAGTAGAATCGTGACTGTGGGAGAGAGCAAAAAGAACAAAGTGTGAGTTGTAAACAAGATGGACAAGCTATTTATATAGGAAAAAACAAATGAACATTTAGGTGTATTGAAGAATAATAATAAAGATGGGAAACGTTTTGGACGCTTAGATATAATAAAGACTAATAATATCCATGATGGTTGCTAAAAAAAAAACAGCTACGATGATACCCTTTATTGTGTAGTAAAAGTGGGGTATCACTAACAAGTTTTTGGAACAATCAATACCAACAAAATCTAGACCCTTTCTGCCCTGTTGATGATGTAGATCACTTAAGCTACGTCTTATCAACGAAGAAAATATCCTATCATTAGGTATTAACTTGGCATTTTGAAAGAAGGTTTGAATAAGTGGAAGGAGCAAGAAGAGGAGGTGTAAAAGAAAAAAAGAATAAAAATAAGAGAAGAATTATAAAAGAATGAGGGTACCATCTGAAAAATAGAGATGAGAGAGAGTTATGAGAAGATTTCAATTCAAGTTTAGCTTAAGTTGGCATTCTTCGACTTGAAACTACTTGTTTAAATCTCTAACAAAACAAAATATAGCTTAATAAATATGGGAAAGAGATTCAAATTATAGATGAAATTCTCTTAATGCGATTAAAAGAGTAACTCCTTTACATTTTATGACTATGGTCACCAGAGCACTCAAAACCAAAACAAATAAAGTTGTGTTTTTAAATCTTTTAGTCTTAGATAGTTTTAAGTTGTATGAGACTCTTCAACTCAAGCTCCTTGAAGTTTCAAAAAGTGACTTGGTTAAGAAAACTAAGAGAAAAATGACTCAAATACTTGCTTAAGAATGATGATTATGTTGATAAATGAACATGGATATAAATGTTATTAGTCATAATAGTGGGTAAGTGATTTAAAAGTTATTAGAGGTGGTGGGGTTTTAGGATTAAATAGAAGTAAGAGATATCATAAATTTAACTTAAAAGTTAAAATTGATATATGAGCCCTATCTTGCCATTTGGAATATATGTGGCATGGTAGGACTTTTATGTCTAATAAAAATATTAAACTTGTTTCATATTAGTACAGAGATGGAACATAATAAATAAGGATTAACTCTAAGTAATTTGCCATTCATTTAAGGATTAATTTGAACATTCTAAAAATGTTAGGTTCATTTTGAATGCTCTAAACGGTAGGCTCAACTTGTATTTTAGTGAAAAAGTTAAGAATTTTTTTTTTATTTTGGCCTGGATGGAAACTATTCTTTAACGATTAAGAGACCAATCATTTGTGATTTTTTTCTTAAGTTAAAATCTTCACTTCAATTAAATTATGAAACTAGATCTTCAAATTCAAATGTTAATGTGTTTTATAAAATTGTAGAAAGCTTTTTGACCAAATCTTAAGCATATATTAATTAAATCGAACATACATATCAATTAATGGGATAAGTTTGGACTAAGAAAAAACATCAATAACAAAGAAAGTGTAGATTCGCATTGTTCTAACATAACCTAATTCATGAGGGAATGCCAACAAAGGGTTGGCCAAACAAGATTCAAAGATGATATGTTTAACCTAAATTAATCTATTCAAAAGACTTTTATAACTTTAAACTTAATCGGTGGACATAATGGTTAAACATGATTCTATGATGCATCTCCACAACGAAATTATTATGAATTAATATAAAATAAATAAATTAAAATTTGTGGCTTAATATTGTGAAATTATTAATTTTAGTATTTAACCATATGTAATTCATGGGTAAATTATGAATTTATTTTAGTATTTAAAGATTGTTCCATCCATTCAAATGTCTTCTTGTTTTAGTTTTAATAAAAAAATTCATTTGAATCATAAAATGGATACTTGCACTTTTTCTTATATCCTTTTACTGGTTAAAGTGATACTCTCCAATCACATACCAAATGACCTCCTAGAAACTTAAGAAAAGAGAACCATATGTATAAGTAACATAATTCATCTAACTAGATATTTAAGTAAGATAGTAAAATTTTATAGTAGATTATTCTTCACGTGCTAACATGATTAGAGTTCCTTTATAATTTATTTAATAATTCAACCACATTCATATATATATAATTTTAAGTGGGTCAAACATAATATGGTTTTCAAGATCCCAATGATTTGTATAGAAAGATAGATAGAAAAAGAAAATTAAAGGTCATACATGTAACTATTTAATCTTAAAAGAATGATCATTACTTGTAAGTTACACCAATAGAAAATTGATGGCCAACTAGAAGGGCTACAATGGAGAACTATGGTAACATTTCCAATTTGAGAGGAACAGTTTAAATGGTTGGTACAAGATACTAGAAGTGCATATTTAAATGAGTTGGTATGTATCAATTTAGTCAATTACCCTAAATGGTTCATTATAGAAGAAATGATTTTCTTCCATAGGTGGGGAGTTAGGAGAATTAGACTAAAAGAACTCAATGTTGATAATAAAAAAATACTTTCTTATGTTCTCACAATTTTTTTCATTAAATTCCATTATATGAACCAACATCTTACTTTGTAAATTTGAGGATTATGTTTATTACTCATTAGTCTTATACTCACACCAAAATTGTTATTATTATAAACTGATGATTTGTTTTGTAAATTTTCTAGTACTTGGTCTTTAGCAAATAACATAGTCAAGAAAGAAAGGAGAACATAAGTTCATTATCAATAGACATGTATTTCATCATTTGAAACTCCTAATATAATAAGGGAAGAAGTTTTTATTTGATTGGTAAATGCCATAAAAAAAAGAATGAACTTATATACCTTGTTAATTTATTGACTACTCAAAAACATAAATGAATAGTAAATAGGACGATAGAAATAGTAACTTTAAAAAAGATTTGTCAATAAAATATATAAAACATATGTAATATAGAATATGAAATTCATTATAAATAAAATATTTGTATAAAATAAAAATTAAGAAAGTGCAATAAGAAAAAAGGAATTAAATAGTTAAACTAGAAACTAAAAAGTGATATGGAATCAAATAAAAATATTTTTTAAATTACAAATATAACTCTCTAATATGAAACTATTTTAAAAACAAAATAGATACAAAGTCAAATTTTCATTATTTATGGATTGGTTTTATATTAGATAATCATAGATTTGTAGCACGAAAAAAATCTCAAGTAATGAATTTGTATGGAAATTAATGGCCCTTAAAATCACTCAAAGATTTGAATATTGCACCTTATCGAACACGTTCTCATTTATCACAAAAGGATGGATGCATGTTTCAATAATATCGCATTTATAAAGGCAATATTAGCCAATAATCCAAAAACATTGATATACTATAATTCAGTTTCTTACCTATCTATTACTAAAATAGGCTAACTATTTCTACATCTAAATGTCATGTTGTTAATATTAATGTGCTTCACGAAGCATATCTAATCATCTTTATCAATCTCAATTTCAACATAAGTTTTGATGAAAACATGATGATATAATAATCACCATTCTTAATGTTTATTTCAACTAACATAATGTCACACTAAATAGCTAGCTTCTTAGTCATGTTATGTTTTATACACTTGCAACTTACTACATTATAATTTTAGTAAAACTAACTATACATATTAATTTATGACTGAGTAATAAATAATGTTTTTTTACTGAATTTAGGATGTCACCTATAAAAGAAGGACATAAAGATCGAGAATTATTAATGCTTAATTACCGAATGTACTTCCAAGAAAAGATGGTCACAACTTAAGTTGTACTTAAATTTATTGTTTTATATATCTTTTTTGGCAAACACTTTCAACAATGTTATATGACAAAATTATGAAAGAGAAACTCTCCCGTCTCTCATCCTTTCTAAGCTCTTCCTAATAGCATGATTATCTTCCATCTTTTTTTCTTTCCTCATATTCTCCTCTTTTAAGCTTTGTTTGGACTCTTCTCCTTCGTAGTTCCTACTTCTCAATCTTGTCCTTGTTCTCCTTTGTGGGTTATTATATGATCTTTTGTCCTTATCCTTTCCTTCCATGGTCGATCTTCTTCTTCAAGGTTTTTAGTAACATCCAAATTACCACTCTTTCTTCATTATCTGAATCTCATTTTCTGTTACAAAGCTAGCAGTACACTGGATTGGATATACTATATGTTTTGTAAAGCTTCCTCAAATCTTCAAGAGAACATAGATGAAAATGGAGGTGATAACAATGTCCCGCTGTTCTATACAGGATTAGGGAAATCAGTTGTTTTTGGAACAGTCATCAATTCCAAAACTATTTATGTTCAATCAAGTATTCTTGTATTCGAATTTGGGTTCCTAATACAGTTTGACTTAATTAGCTATTTAAGTTTTATACTATTTATTTCTTCGGTGATCACATAGGCAATTCAATTAATTCAGTGATCCATACTGTGTCTAAGGATTCATTTATTGTATCTTCTGCTAGTTTAGTTAAAGCTAAGTAGTTGTTGGAAGAGGATGTCAATAAACCAACACCTGAGGGAAGATCGTTGACTGTTTTGATTGATGCTTTCGAACGTGCAAGGACCTTTCTTAGGAATCCAAATATAGGAAACTCCTTTACCTTTTCTACCAAGTCTCATATCACTTAGAATCCAGAAAAAATATTTATTTCTTTTCCTTTTCAATGGAATAAGAGTAAAACTTTATTTATTATTTTTCTGTAAGAATTGTTAAACTTCTAATTAAAATAATTTCAATATTTATATGTCCTATTATTTTATTATTAATAAATATTAAAGATAAAGAATAGTAGTATTACTATTCAAAACTTAAATTACCTACCATGTGTTCTTCAACAATATGTTTAAAACTTTGAAAATATTTTACAATTTTTATATGCTCCATTTTATTTTCACAAAAAATTTGTATGAATGGAGGGATACTATGTATAATAGGTCTCAATAAAGAATCATTTGTGCATAAATCCATAGATTTAAATAAATTTATAGAGTTTGAATGCATTAGGTCAAAGTTGTAATTATTTCAACTTTTGGCGACGATTCATCCTTTGGAGATGAAAATGTTAAACAGTCACAGAATGTGGAGCCTTTTGCAACGAATCCAATAAATTGTCGCCAAAGACATGCATTTAGTGATGATTCTGAGAAACATCACAAAAAGATAAGTCAATTTTTGTTGACGATTTTCAATAACGTTGAAAAATAATGACTAATTGTCAGTTTTGTTATAGTGATAGTGAAGTCTTTGCTTATTGATTAAGGATAAGAGCTCCAAGATCACACTATTTATCAAACCATAGAGAAGCAAAAGATCTTGTCCCTATTTTATAGGTTACACATGGTTGCACAAGCTCCCTTAACATATGTTTGACGGCCTCCTTCAATGGGAAAAAGTTAGATTATTTTTGCAAAGTAGCATCACTTACTTCGGTGTGGTCAATTTAATGTTAAATTTGTACTTTTATAAAGAAGATTTGAAGGAATGCAAATTCGAATTATGATCCTTATATAGTTTCTATAGCCATCATGAATTATAAAGAATTTTTTCATATGTCTAAATCTATAAAGTATATCACAAGTAGCACTCTAAAACGGGGACATAAATTACTTATATTAAGAAATGATCAAGTCAAAAACAAATCAGTATGTAGGTCTATCTTTCACGTTATGATGGATTGTTAGTAACCTTAAGGCATGGACTTCCTAACTCCTAAAAAGGAAGGCATGGGATTATGGTATATCATAATCTATATATGTATAAAGATGGGGCAGTTAGGATTTTATAGTTCGATCATGTTTTGTGGCCATAAAAGTCAAAAAAATACTAATACTTTAATATTTTCTTATCAACTTATCTAATAAAGCTTTCCAGTTACCATAACCACAAGCATAATAGAACATTTAGGTGATTACTAGCGAACTTGAATATCTAATGGCATAAAATGTAAAGATCTTTTGAGTAATGGTAAATTTAATAGCAACTTGAAAATAATTTTACCAAAATTTTCCATACGAACAAGAAAAGTTTTTACCATTTATTTACTAGGAGGTGCAATGATGCAAGAGCATTTGTCACATTGATTAGTAAAAACTGATCATTTTTGTAGAATTTTTACCTTTATTGAAGTACATAAAAAAAGGGGCATTAAATATTAATTGAGACTTTTTTTAGTTGTTATTTGTTTTCTTAATTTTTTTCGCCAAACAGTAGGTGAAGATAAAGCAAACACACATAAAAGGGGGCTAAATTGTGTGTGTCTTAAAAAATTTTACAAGTACGTTTTGTTCGTATATTAGACAGATCCTAATAAGCAAAAACAATGAGCCTACTTAAGCAATAGGATCCTATTTAAAGGAAATGAGCCTGTTAAACGATAAAAACTTGTTAATCGACAGGAGCCCGCTAAGTAAAAAATCATGTAAAAAACAATTTAAAACAGAAGACACCTATTAAAACTGAAAGTAACGTCTTATAAGTTAAAAACAGAAGGAGCCTGATATGAAGTCAAGGAGCCTCTTACCGAAATAAACTCACACATAATATAATGTTGAAATTTAAAAGTTCAGAGATGAGAGAGAAAGATACAGTCAATTTATACTGGTTCGGCTTATAACCCAAGCCTACATCCAATCCCCAAGTATCCAACTTGAGTGTTTCACTATAAAAAACCAAGTAGCAATTTGACGAGCTTCTCTAAGCTCACAAATTAATATTTTTCAAGATTTTTCAACCTTTCATACTAGTAGTATATGATTAGCCACTACATGCTCTCAAACAGAAAAATGAAGTTTGCTCGAAACAAGTTTCAGTAATTTCTCTTAACAAAATTTCACTTTCTAATGCGCAAGAGAATTTTTACAAGGATATCACTTTCAAGAGTGTATATGCTTTTTATAAGTTTCGACAATATAGCTTCGCAAGCTTCTGTATTGTTCAATTCTTGTTCACAATTACATTGTCTCTTCCTTAAATAGGCACTTCCTTAATTAGCCTTTGCCTCACTTGCATCCTTAATCAATTGGATCGATTTAAATCTAAATAATTTTGACGTTTATCTTTGCTAAAATTCTTCCAGTGATCACGGAGCTAACATGCAACCTTGTAGGATCCTTTCGGATAAACCATTTCTAATAAGATAAGTTCATAAAGAAGGTTCCTGCAAGAAAAGACATGTATTTCTTAAGATTTTATTTCCTTTTAATAATTAACTTGTTAACAATAAAAGGAAATAAATCCATTTTGAATTTTGAAATATTATGTAGTTATCATCAAAATCATTAATATTAAACCTTGAGCTAATAATCTCCCGCTTTTTGATGATGACAAGCAATAATAGTTATATTTTTCAAAATTTAAAGAGATAACAGATGATTTCAAAAGATACTTATGACTTTTATATGTTCAGACATAATCAAAAGGAACCTGTTTCTTAAGAAAGGAACCTATCGTTTATATTTCACATATTTCACAAGTTCAACAGCAGAATCAAACATATATATAGGCAGCATTGAGAAATATGCATTGAGAGATGTATCATCATTTATGCAAAAATATGTAAAAAAAATATATCAATATAAACTCTCCCCTTTTGTCATTATCAAAAAATAGTAGAATATAGTGAGGAAGGAACTATCATAAGTTTGAATATGCCAGGAAGGAAAGAATAGCAACAGAGTTAATGAAGAGATTCGAAGATTTTTCTCAACAACATCTCCATGTCAACAAGCTGCTTTTGCATGCTATCTATTTGTTCTCGCATCTGTTCTTGAATGGCTTGAATGTTCTACAGTTGTTAATGGAGTTTTACACTATTTTCATCCCAAGGAGGAATAGGATTTTGTTGGTTTGGAGTAAGATCTTAGTTTTCTGCTACTCTTTTAGATCTTTTGTCTACCCAGATATTGTTTTGCAATTTTGTATCTAAATTGATAAGGAATGGGAGGGTAAACTTAAACGATATATACCAATTCATATTTGTAAACGAAACTCCATAATAGTTGAAAATCTTTGTGATCAACATCCTATAAGGTAGGTAACCGATGGTATTCTTATGATTCCCCTTATTCACCAAAACCTCAAGATCATAGCTGGAAGATTCATTCTGTTCCCTTTTAGTAAATTATACACCACATAAATGTCCAGCAGGCTGCACCTTTCAACTAAGCTACTCCTAGGAAAAATTGACGTAGCCGAAAGCGATGTAAGGCATTGTGGTATTAAGTCTAATTGCCTGCTTCAGGGTCTCCCGTCTTCGGCAACTTTGAGTAATTCTAGATCATCAACATCCACTTATGATAGGGAAAATTAGTTCTCCCTATAGGAGCTAATTCCAGTATATCTGCTAAGATTTCTTCAAATTTTAAAATCTCACATTCATGCACCTATGAGCCAATGACGATTTTTCCATTAATTTCCTCCTTTTTCATGTATGTTTAGAATATCCTGACTAGCTCATCGTATAATATCTGATCTAATTTTAGAAAATTTTCCCAATGAATGGTCATAAAGTAAGGAGAGATAGGTATATCTATCTCATCAAACATCATAGTGGGCAAGATCTGCCCAACAACCACCTTTCTTTTCTTGTACTGTGTTTTATAGTGGACTTCAACTTTTATTGATTCAAACATTTTTGCTGGTATTGATGTCTTTCCTTACTTATGTACAGCTATCTTTATTTTCTTTGCCCTTTTTTCTTTAGGAAATATCTCTTCTTGAGACAACTCTTTTCTATCAATAGGATCCTTAATAGTATCTTTAGTTAGAGGGGTGTGATTAGTGAGTAGTGAGCATTAATCTCGTGAGAGGATGAATAGACGTATAATCCAAAAGAGGAAGCATAATCGGTTGCATATCTTCTGATAGATGTGTACGTAGGGTTATCAGACTATGCGACCATTTTTGAAAAGGCTGAAAAGGTTCCATTAATGACTTCCTATTTTTAAGACAAGTGTCACTTAGAATGACAACTTGAAAAAAGCCTTCAGAAAAGAAAATGAGCCTTCTAATATAGAAGAAACCTAGTAACCTAAGAGGAGCCTACTAAACTAAGAGATAGTTTCTAAGGAATCAAAATAGAAGGAGCCTGCTAAATGAAATGCAAAGACAAATAGCAGAGAATGTTTATGTAGAAACAATATCAGAGAGTTTGCACATACCAAACTCTTTTCTTAACACACAAAATCTATCTTCAGAGAGTGGCTTGGTGAAAATGTTAGCTACTTGATTCTTAGTATTAACATGCAAAAGATCACTGATTCCTGTCTAAGAAGATGATGTTTGATTTCCATATGTTTAGTCCTATAATGATGAGTAGGATTTTTAGAAAGATTTATAGCACTAGTATTATCACATAATATAGAAATATGAAAAAGTTTAGAAAAAGTAGTTGATTCTTCATACATAAAATTTGAGCATAACAACTGGCGGCTACTATGTATTCTACTTTAGTCGTTGAAAGCGCTGCGCAATTTTACTTCATGCAGGACCAAGATACTAGACATCCTCCAAGAATTTGATAATGACCACTTGTGCTTTCTCGATTAACTTTATCACCTGCATAATCTACATCACAATAACCCACTATGTCAAATTAATCAGTTTGGGTACCATAGTCCAAAATCTATGGTTTCGTGGACATATCAAAAGATTCTTTTGACTACTTAAAGGTGGCTTTCTTTTGGCTTTGATTGAAAGCTTTTGCAGAGACACATACTAAGCCTAATGTATGGTTTTGAGCTAGTAAGATATAGTAGTGATCCAATCATTCCTCTATACTTTGTCTCATCTGTGGCTTTGCCTTCTTTGTATTTATCAAGTTTAGCTCCAGTGCATATGGGAGCACCCATCGGTTTGGCATTCTCAAAATGACATTTCTTGATGAGTTCCTTTGTGTATTTGTCTTAGAAAATGAAGATTCCTTTTTTGTTTCTTTAATTTGTAATTTGAGAAAGAATGATAATTCTCCTATCATGCTCATTTCAAACTCCCCCTACATTAATGCTAAGAATTCTTCACATAAGGATGGATTAGTAGCACCAAATATTATGTCATCAACATATATTTGCACTATGAGTAAATCATTCTCCCTTCTCTTAATAAATAAGGTTTTATCGACCTTTTCTCTTTCAAAGTTATTCTCAAGTAGAAAATTACTTAATCTCTCATACTATGCTCGAGGAGTCTGCTTTAAACCATTCAGAGCTTTCGGTAACTTCATCACGTAATCCAAATGGTTTTCATCTTCAAAACTGGGGGGTTGCTTAACAAATATTTCTTTGCTAATGTAACCATTTAAGAATGCACTTTTAACATCCATTTGGAACAACTTGAAGTTTCTATAGAATGCAAAGACAACTAAAATTCTAATCAATTCCAATATCACAACAGGTGCATAAGTTTCATCAAAATCAATACCTTCCTGGTAATTGTAACATTGAGCTACAAGTTTAGCTTTGTTTCTTACCAACTTATCATTTTTGTCAATTTTGTTTCGAAATACCCATCGAGTCCCAATGATTCACTTGTTTTAAGCGCGAGGCACTAGATTCTAGAGTTTGTTTTTGTCAAATTGATTCGGTTCATCTTTCATAACTGAAACTCAGTTTTCATCAATAAGGGCCTCTTCAACGATTTTCGTTTCTACTTATGAGATGGGAGAAAAAAAGTTGTTATCGAATGATGATCTTGTTCTTATACTTTTTGTAACACCCCACTCCCGAGTGACCCAAACCCGATATCGTTGGTGATATCCGAGTCCGTGCCCCGCGAGGGTGGCGT
>JANITX010000003.1:31100746-31113598 GCA_027564395.1 Erythroxylum ulei | reverse complement strand
TATCTTGAGTTATAGAACTCCGATTGAGGTGATTCTTTCTTCAAAGTAAATTAGAGACTTAAAGTTACAATTTATATACAGAGTTCAACTTATGATTTTGATGATTGATTAGTGTGCGCTCACCACCTTTGTGGAAATGCAGCAAATGACCTTCAGGGTTTCAAGCACAAGGTTTTATGTTTCCGAAAGTTGGGCTCCGGAAACGGGGTCCAACACTCTTTTTAGTTGTTATTCGTTTTCTTAAATTTATTGTCACCAAACAATGGGTGATGATAAAGCAAAAACACATAAAAGGGGGTAAATTGTGTGTGGCTTAAAAATTTTTGTAAGTACTTTCAATTTGTATAATAGACAAACCTTAGTAAATAAAAGAAAGGAGCTTGTTGAGCGATAAGATCCTGTTTAACTGAAAGGAGCCTATTAAATGATAAAATCTTGTTAATCGACAGGAGCCCACTAAGTAAAAATTCTTGTCAAAAACAATTTAAAACAGAAGGTGCCTATTAAAATTAAAAGGAACCTCTTACAAGTTGAAAACAGAAGGAGCCTGAAATAAAGTGAAGGAGCCTCTTGCTGAAATAAACGCACACACAATATACTGTAGAAATTTAAAAGTTAAGAGAAGCGAGAGAAGGATATAGTTGATTTATATTGGTTCGGCTTACAACCCAAGCTTACGTCCAGTCCTTAAGTATCCAACTCGAGTGTTTCACTATAAAAATCAAGTAGTAATTTGACGAACCTCTCCAAGCTAAAAATTTAATATTTTTCAAGGTTCTTCAACCATCCACACTAGTAGTATTTGACTAGCCTCTACAAGCTCTTAAACAAAATAAAATAAAATTTGCTCGATACGAGCTTCAGTAATCTCTCTCAGTAGAATTTCACTTTTTAACACACAGGAGAATTTTTACAAGGATGTCACTTTCAAGAATGTATGTGCTTTTGATGAGTTTCGACAATGTAGCTTCACAAGCTTCTATATCATTCAGTTCTTGTTTATAGTTGCATTGACTCTTCCTTAAATAGGCATTTCCTTAATTATCCATTGCTTCATTTGCATCCTTAGTCAACTGGATCAATTTGAATTTGAACAATTTTGACGTTTGTCTTTGTTAAAATTCTTCCAATGATCTCAAAGTTAATATGTGACCTTTATAATTAGTAGGATGCTTTTGGAAAAACCATTTCTACTAAGGTAAGTTCATAAAGAAGGTTCCTGCAAAAAAGGACGCATTTTTTAATGATTTTATTTCCTTTTGAGAATTAACCCGTTTACAATAAAAGGAAATAAATCCAATTTGAATTTTGAAATATTATGTAGTTATCATCAAAATCATTAATAATAAACCTTGAGCTAACAGGTGAGACTCTGGTCCTATGATTGAGAGAAACAAAAAGAAAGACCTAAAAACCTTCTTTTCTCTCGTTTATAAGTTCTACATAAAAAAAAATTATCAAATCCATTTTCATTCCATGCATTGAAGCAAGTGTATCTTCTCTAAAGCAAGCGCAGCTACTACACTTGACCAACTTCTAGGTTTTGTTCTTTTTCTTCCAAAGTAAAGGTTTTTTTTTACAAAAAAAACTTGCAAATGTATTATCAGTTAATCAGTCCCTTACCAAGTGTCAGATCTAAAAGGAACTCACTCCTAATGACTTTGGTCTTGAAGTTCTGATGAAAGCATCTGAAGATACATAAGCCCTTTTAGTATGGACTGAAATGAAGTTTGATGAGAAAGGTGCTCTTCCTTCTCATTAACTTTCCTACCATGCCAATTTCCTTAATTGCCCTTTCACGCTTCCATTTTTTGAAATTAACATTCTCGCGCTAAACATCGCTCTACGACTGGTCCTTCGATTCTCCCACAGTGGATGAGGTTATTGTCTCTTTATCTGGCCATTCTCAGGCCTTCCAAGTAGGCATGGATGAGGGTGAACGTTCCCTCTTAAAGGAGGAAATTCTAGTCCTCTCAAAGGAGCCGTTCATGGACAAAAGTGATGAAAAATAGAAAGGAATAATGGCGACAATTGAACCTGAATTGACATTTCCTCGGACTGTAGGAGCTTGGATAACTAAAATACAAATTCAACGTCAGAAAGGTACTCTCAAACACTTTCAAAATATTTGTAAAGAATAAGGTGATATCCCCTTTGATTGAACTTCTCCAAGCTGGTACTAAAGCTCAGTCGATTCCATTGGTCAGTTATTTCTGGTCTAAGAGACCTGCCTTTCCTATTGTGCTTGCTAGGGCTAAGGCTAAAAAAGGTCTCCAAAAGGTTATTCTTAGATAGGATGGATTTGTATTATTCAAGTTTTAGGCTGATATAAATCTAACAGAGCTCGTTGAGCAGGGACCTTGGCATATAGGTGATCAGACATTATTTGTGTAGCAATAGAAGCCTATAATAGAGCTAGATCATGGGAAGATTGATGTGTTGCCAATATGGTTTACTTTCCACAATCTTCCAATAGAGTTTTGGACAATTGAAGGGCTTGAATTTTTATCTAGCTCATTAGGAAAATCGATATGCATGGATTCTCGAACTACCATTATGCAAAGAATATGTTATGCTAAGATCTATATTGAAATACAGAAAAAATACTCCTCTTCTAGATAGCCTTTCTTTCATGAGACTTGGAGAAGCTGGTGAGATCGAACAAGCTGAAATGCAAGTCAAATTTCCATGTAAGCCAAGCAACTAAAAAAACAGGGTTCCCACTAGTAAAAGATTTACAATCAAACGGCAAAATGAACTCTTGGCTACTGATTCAACTATTTCTACGGCAAAATGAACTCTTGGCTACTGATTCAACTATTTCTCCTTCAATAAATAGTGAGGATGCTTAAGTGGAAGCTATTGATAATGGTATTCTATCTAACTCCTATTAATTGTTATTAGTGGAAATGCTTGCACAGAAGAAAGTTACAAATGATGTGGTTAGTACTGAGCTTACAGTAAGTGATGTAGTGACTTCCAAGACTTTAAGCAAGAATAGTAGCCCAGTAGTTCTTTCTAATCCTAATGTAATTGATAACCAAGAAAACAAAGTCTCTTTTAATGATCATTCATGTGATGGGAATGAAGGGGTTATGCTGAAATATGCAGTAACAAACATTCCTGTCACTGATATAGTAGCCTCTAACTTTGAAGATGAAGAATTTAAAATGCAAACCACCACCTCTAGAAGGCAATCAGCTGGGAAAAAAGGAAGTAGAATACTAAAGGGGATTCCCCCTCTTATGTCAATCCTAGTATAGAATACTAGAGGATTGAATGAACCTCAAAACAAGAATGTAATGAAGGATAAGAGACCAGTATTAGTCAGTCTTCTTGAGTCTAAAATAAAAAATCCTTGCTCGTGATTAACCATTTTGTGATAGTCAATATTGTAATATACCATAAGTACACGACATAGTTGTAACTAGTATCAGCAAGTACGCATCAATCCCATGAAGACTATGAATACTAGTAATTACCCTTCTCCTATTATCTAGCCTACGGATTGATTTTAGATTTTTGATAAAATAAAATAAAAACTAATAAATTAAATAAATAGGAAATGATAATGAATGCAAAGACAGTAGAATTTACTTAGAAACTATCGTTATCAGAAATTAATATCTAGATTCATCTAACTTAAATACTAACTGGATATTTAGTAACACTAAATCAAATATAAAATGAAAGAAAAACAAACCAAAAATAATGGAATCATAATTATAAATCTCCCTCATTGTCTTCTATCGAATTTTCTTGCAATTTAGAGGCTTGATCTTGTATTTAGATGGATCTTTCGATGAAATCTTTGTATTTTCCACTTCTTTAGACAAGAAACACACCTAAAAAACGAATCCCACTTTTGGAAATTAACTCCCCACATCTCCTCGTTTCTTATCCTCCTAAAAATGTCTTTTTATTATGAAATTTAGAGTTCCGAGAAGATGCAAGGTTGTGAGTCAAACCCTGCATAACCAAAATTCTGACGTTGATATCTTCATATTTAGATTATAATTCTTGAAATAAATTGTATCTCCACTTTTTAGCTTTCCAGTGGATCCTCTTTTGCTTAAACAAAAGCCTTGTAGCTAAAGTTATGGGCCAAAAACAAAGGGAAGGTTGGACTGGGCAGAGATAGACTTTATATCTCATTCTTAGCCTTTTTAACCCCTCAAAACAGTGCTTTTGGGCCTCAAGTTGTACATAGGAACTATGGTTGAGGATGTTGACTTGAATTTGAGCTTTTAATCAACTTATTTGGATCTCACAAGCATCAGATATGTCCATGTAAAGCTCCAGTGTTCAAGGTGTCAATTCTACAGAAATAAGTTATAATCCTAACAAACTTAAGATGTCCTTTAATTATTCTCTGAATATAATGTTTAAATTTGGACTCTTTATCTATGTTAAAAATCGTGCATAGTTTCTATGCATCAAATCTTTGTTTTATGTCATGTTTTCATCCAAATTATTCTCCTTTAAGTTCATGGAGGTAATTATAATCTACTAAAGCACTTGGAGTGAGTTAAGTATCAAATAAAGTATAACTTATAAAATATCAAGCAAATTCCATCAAATATGGGTGTAAAAATATAGTCAAATATCCATCAATCAACTCGCTTTCTAGTTCACATTGTTTTGTGCACATTAGGGGCTTTATTCAAACCATAGCCATAATTTAATGACAGAATCCTCTGCTTCTATAATACCAATCTACTTGAAAAACAAATGTTGAATGAAACTAATCAATTATTTTATTTGCAATGTCAGCTCAAGAACTCGACTATTATCTTTGAACTATCTCTGGTTTATGCTTTTAACTTCGATTTTAACAAGAACAATTGTGTTTGAGCCTTTAGCTTTTGCAGCTTAGAACATGCAAGCCCTGGCTAGTAGTTAGGTACTTCAATTATTCCCTTAATTCCTCTAAAATTGAGGGTGGAAGGAACTTTCACTTCAGCTTAACAAAAGAATTATCCAACTTTTTGATGAAAATGGATTTGTTTAATCTTAGCTTTACTAGAAAACTTCTGACATAGACTAATAATCAACAAGGTAGCATGCTAATTTAGAAAAAATTTGACAAATCATTTGTGAACTCCATATGGTTAAACCAATTTCCAAAATCTTTTGTATATTTTGGGAAAAAAACTTTATATCTAATCGTTCTTTTATGCTCATACAGAGGTTGATAAGCTATCAACCAATGGGAACCCCCTTTTGGTTTTTTAATGCTATTACAACTATGGAAGGCTTTCACGATCTGGTTAGCAATTGTTGGCATACTGAAGTGCTCGATTTCAAATCCTTTCAATTTATGCAAAAGCTCAAATGTGTGAAATATGTTATTAAACATTTCTTGTGAGGTAATAATTTAAATCCCCAATCCCTCAAGGAGAAGCTCCTCTTTGGATAACAATCCAGCTGTGAATATCCTTATAATACTATATTCAAACTTTCTAAATTGAGGTTCGTTCAAGAATACCAGACTACTTTTACCTTTTAAACCTCTATTTTAAAGTAGAAAGCTAGAATTTAATGATTAAAGGGGGCGATTCCAATATAAAGTATTTTCATGCTTCCTTTTTAGTTTGAATAAATGTCAATAAAAGCTCCAAGCTTTAAGAAAGTAGGGGGAGGGAATATGTGAAATTGGAAAATGTTATGGAGATAGCTAGAAATTATTTTATTAATCTCATAGGGATAGCAGACTCTTCCTTTCTAAGTACAAATGTCTCACAGCTATTTGATTGTAGTATTAATCAAGGTATAAAGGAGTTACTCATTTCTCCTTTTACTGCCCATGGTGTTAAATGTATACTCTTTAGTTTACATCTTTCTAAGTCTCCTAGTCTTAATGGATTCACTACCTTATTCTTCCAACATACATAGGATATCACGAGTCAGCTCCTCATAAAGTTTATTTTGGAGTTTTTTTAATCTATTAAAATGCTTCATGTCATCAACCATACTTTCATCTTCCTGATAACAAAAGAGTAAAATCCTTGTTCTATGAGTGACTTTAGGCCCATTTCTTTTTGTATTATTATCTATAAAGTGATATCAAAGTTCTAGTTGAAAGACTCAAGAAGGTCCTTTCAGTAATTATTAATTCTGCCCAAGGTGCCTTTATTCCCGAGAAAAACCTTGGTAACAACATTCTGCTCTTACAAAATTTTTTGAAGGATTATCACTCAGGTAAGAAACTTAACAGTTGCTTAATTAAGATCAAATTTTTTAAAGCCTTCAATATTTTTAGTTGGCATTTCATTTAGTTATTTCTTGAAGCATTTCATCTTCCTTCTAAATTTGTTTAATGGATCATGGCTTGTGTTAGTACATCTTTTTTAACTGTGCTTGTGAACGTCCTTCCTACCACTCCTTTCAAACCTACAAAAGGGATTAGGCAAGGTGAACCCCTTTCACCTTACTTATTTACTCTTGCCATGGAGGGACTTTCTTGATTGTTAAACAAACTTATCTATTGCAGTGGTGGTTTTAAATTCCATCACAAATGTAAGGAGCTAAGCCTTACTCACCTGTTATGGGCTGATGACCTGATTCTCTTGTGTGGAACCAACCTTAGTTTAATCAAAATCTTGATGCATGTGCTTGATTTATTTGCTAACTGGTCTATGCTAAAACTTAATGCAAAACATAATTTATTTTTTGTTTTTGATTATTTGAGAAACCTTATTGATATTAGAAGAAAACTGGACTCAACAATAACTCAACTCCTTTTAGATATCTGGGGGTTCCTATCATGACCTCTAAGTCGAAGTCTAGTAACTACTTACCTATTATTGAAAAAATGAAGTCCTGAGTGATGGCTTGGCAAAATTGATTCCTCTCTTATGTAGCTCGGGTTACATTAATCATGTAATTTCTAAATGGCTTACACCTGCACTCGGTTGCTTATGTTGCATTACATCGAAAAGCAATTAAGGAGATGGAAAGAATAATTAAATATTTTCTTTGGACGGGATAGGTTAGAAACTCTAAGAATGCTCATATGAAATGGAGTGAAGTTACAATGTGTAAAAAATGTGGAGGTCTTACAATTATCTCAATTTCCAATATGCAGAATGTTTCAATATGTAAATGGTTGTGGAGGTTATACACTGATTGAAATGCTTTATAGACCAAATGGATACATGAAATCTACTTAAAAACTTTTAACTTCTATTAGATTGACTAATCTCAAGAAGGCTCTTAGATACTAAAGCAGATGATGAAACTATGAGCAATTATTTATCCTTACATCAAACACATCATTTGCAATAGAGCTAATAATTGGGTGTGGTTTGATAACTGGATGGAAATCAGCCCCTTGATTACTTTCCTAACTTTTAGACGCTACATAATAGAATGCCATTACACCTAAAAGTTTCTTCCTTGATTGTGAATAGCGAATGGAAAGGTAACTTTAAAGGTTTTTTACTCCTTATGGCTGACTTTCTGTTGTTTAGCCGAGGAAGATACTATCTCTTGGAAACTAAACCTGAATGGTGTTTTCCCAAACCAATCATTTATAGACTCTTTTCAAATAGCACAATGGCGGTTCCATATTTCTCTCTCTTATGGCACAAAACCAAAGAAACTTTCATAGCTTGGCTAGTTATCAAGAACAGACTCAAAACAATAAATCAATGGCAAGGTAATGTCGATGATGATGATTTATCCTTATTACGTAACATAGAAACTGAGGTTCACGATCATGTATTTTTCCTCTGCAGTTACTCTAAGGTCATTTGGAGTCATATTATGCACTTGTTACCTTCTCAACATGGCATGTATGATTGGTATCTTGAACTGAATTGGGTTAGTAGCAGAAAAAAGAAAGAAACTACAAATGCTACTCTTTTCACTACAACCTTCTCTATAACCATATATAGCATTTGGAAAGAAAGAAATAGCTGTGCAGATTCACTGACACAAAAGAAGGGAATATCAACTTGCAAACAGAATAATCAACTAGAGTTGAGTTCACATTTTTGCTAAAGATGCATAACACTCCCTTCTATGGACGTGAAGAGGATATGGCAACATTAATTTTCTGATGCTTGTTATTATTTTATCCTCTTTTCTTCTTAAATTCCCTTTTAGATCCTTTGTAATATAAAGTAGTCACATCAATAGCTCTGAACTCGTTGTAATGTAGTAACAGTTTCATCTATAGTAATAAATCATTCATTTATCAAAAAATTACTAATTAATAGATTTATTACATAATTCTTGAGGAACCTTGGGTGCAAGGTTATCTTCAAGATCATATTGCATTATTCTAGATGGATATGGCATTTTTATAACTAATTGTTACTTTATGAAGGTATAAAAACGAGAATAAGGATGATAAGAAGAGATACTAAACATTTTTCTATCGATATAGGGCTACACTAATGCTCCTCTTTGAGCCCCTTTTTATTTGCATATTGAAGAGCTCACCAAGAATATCCAAAGAGATATGCCTTAGTGAATGTTGTTTTCTGATAACATTATTTTAATGGATGAGATAAAAGAGGGTGTCAATGTTAAACTTGAACTTTAGAGGGATGTGTTAGAGTCAAAGGGCTTTAAATTGAGTAGGATTAACAATAAGTAAGTAGAGTATAACTTTTTAGGGCATAGGCTGGCTATCGATGTAAAGTTAAAGATTGGTTCATAAGCTATACCACCAAATGAGTGTTTAAGTATCTAGGATCTATCATTCAGAGCAATAAGAGTTGATGAAGACATAGATCACTATATTAGATCAAGGTGGCTTAAATGAAGAAGTGTCTCATAATTTTTATATGAAAAGAAGATAGTATTTGATCAAGTTACTCAAGTTTTAAAATTTATAAGCCCTCAAATACAACAAGCGCACAGGTTGCAACTGTAGTATGAGAGGTGTCGATCTCAAGAGGAGGGGAACTAACTTAATTCTATGTTATCTAAGGCTAAGAAAATTAAAATAACAGAAATAAAGTTTCACAAGATAAGTAAATTTGAGAAATTGATTGGAAAGAGTTGTAATTCAAACATTGACATAAAAAGCAATGAAAATTTTAGCAATGTAAAAACACAATGAAAGTCAATCAAGAGAAATTAACCAAGTTATGAGAAAAGGGATTTTACCTATCATTAATGCTAAACTAATCGATTATATGTTAATCGGACATTGATTCTAGATGATCCTAGGGTTGATTACTCTCTCTCGAGTTATAACCATTAAACCCTAATTGGATTATGAAAATTTTAATCTCTCAATTAACAAAAGACTCACAATCCTAATTAGATCTAAAGCACTCTAATAAACTATCGGGTCTTATAAAAGATCTCTCTCCGCACAATTATCGATCTGATTAGTTACGGGTTCTATATTGAATCATCTAACTCTCATTAATCTTATCCAATCATTTTTTTATTCAGTTAACCCTCTGAGTTTATTACCAAAATATGCAAAAAAATGCAACAAATCATAATACCCAATTCAAATGACACAAAATCAACTCGAATAATGTTAAATCAAAATAAAATCCTGAAAGAGAGTTTAGAAGAACATTAATATTCCAAATCCTATCATCATACTATCCATCTCAATTCTATACATAAACAAAATTGAAGCGAAAAGGAAATAATGACTTGGAATAGATGATAGAAGGCAACGATGTTGAAAAACCTCCTGATCCGAGAAGCACGTCGAGTCAACTTCATCTTATTATTCCTTCTTCTTCTTCTTTTTCTCTCTCGGTATTCTTTCTTTAGGGTTTTAAGTGTGGGTCCACAAAAAGCTCTCTTTTTCTCCTCACTTGTTCTTCTTTAAATATTCTTTGAAATTTTGGGTAACTCTAGGATTTTTTCGAGGTTCGAAAGGTCCAAAAAGTCCCTCGAAATGTGAAGGTGGTGAGCGTCTGTGCATCTGTCCAATGTAGGTCACAATCGTGGCTCAATCTGAGCTTTCTATCACGATCATGGCATGTCTATCACAATCGTAGGCCTGTGTTATAGCCCGATTTCCCTCCAAAACTCCTCCGTTCTTCAATATTGACCCTGAAACACTAGCAAACATATCAAGGTATCTCAAAAACATAATATTTAAGCTCAAAATTTTGTACTAACTACATAAAACACTTAAAACACAAATAATTAACAAACTAACAAAATTCTAACTGAAACGCATATTAAATGATCGAATTAACGACTAAACACATACCAAACTATGCCCTAAAACACGATGCAATTTAAACTTATCACATCCCCACACTTCAATATTTGCTTCTCCTTAAGCAAACAGAACAACAAACAACACAAAATCACAAAGCACACAATTCAATAATGAGGCAATGGCTTTAACTTCACCAAAAAAAAAATAACTCTAAACACAATCATTTAAGTTGTTCCAAATTATTAATGCAAAATCCGCGTTTAGGAGCTCTTGACTAAATATACATATTAATCAAAACTTAAATGTCAAGTTTATTCATTCCTTTCAATTGTACATACACATTAATAATTATTTGGTCCATCAACTCTATAACTACTCCTAAGTACGTTTTCATGAAAAGTTAAGATACTTACAAGTTCGGTAGGTTTTATTAGAAAACATTCTTTTTTTTGTTACTTTTTGTGGACATGGACTTAGTCTTTTTTATGTGGAGACAAACACTGGTGATGAATGTCGATCCGGTTACTTGACTAAGTCATGTTTTTAGTAAGTTGCTTGCTTGGAACGTCATTATAACCTTTTGATGTGAAAGCGCACATTTGTGATGCGTTTTGATCCAGTTACTCATCTACATCACGTTCTCAACTGGCTACTAGCTTTATTCATGACTCGAAGGCCAATGGAATAGTTATTTATTTAAAATTTACAAGCACTTTTTCTTTTTCTTCTTATTTTAATCAATGCCTACCTTGTTGCTTTAGCTACTTGTTTTCATGAACAAAATACTTGCAAAGCTACTTATTCAAAAGACCTAAAGTTATGAAAGAATGTGACAACTTATAAGGTGATAAATTAACACTGAATCCTAATTAACTTACATATTTTAGCCAAATAACCCAAATCACTAATTTCTCGAGCTAATGACTCTTCACAACCTAATATATTATGTTCTAAATTAAATCAATTTCATTCCATCTAAGCCATCGATACATTCACACAATTCATAATATGCAACCTAAACAAGCTAACATAACAATATGCAAAATTCACATCAAAGAAAAACACACAACCCTCCCTATACATGAACAACACATTGTCCTCAATGTGAGAAGGAGACAACTAAACAAACATAGAAGAAAATCAAACACAATATATGAAAAGCAAAAACAACAGTAGGAACTAAGTGGCTTACAACACGAACTCATGGTGATTGAGGCAAGGATGTTGTCAGAGGTGCCAGTTATACGCCTTAAGCTTTGAAGCATTGATGAATACAACATATATCTTGGCTTTGCTGTTGATGTGTGTGGGCCATCTCCTTCATCATCCTAGAGTTTTCTACCAGTGTGTCTATAATTGTTTTGGTTTTGGTGGAGATTATATCGAGCACCTTCTTCCAACTAGGTTCTTCTATTTCTTCTTCCTCTTCGGACTCCTCACTAGTCAAGTCCTCTTCTACCTGCTAGGGCGGCACTGCACTAAAACTTACTTGACTGGCCCTGATCTTCACATGATACTTTTGGTTGATGTCCTGAAATTCCATGTTATGGGACCTTAGGATTTCAACACATCACAAGTGATGATGATTTAGAAAATCAAGGAGGTGGATGGTTAGACCACTACAACCCGCACCATAATACTCAACAATGCAGAAACCAAGTAACCCATACCCAAATTGTTACACCTCTTATGTAGACTCACAACAATAGCATTCATAACATATGTTGAGGTGCACACTGAGATGTTATGATCCATACACCACAACAGAAAAAAAAAGTTCCTTTGTTGAGCACTTTTTGGTTTCTGATTTTTCAAAGACCATTTGACATATGAATTTATGTAACAACAAGTGCTTATGGCTTTGTATAATGTTATTGTGGGCATTCTTGGTGTCAAATCACTTCAGCCCAATGAGCTCATCGCCAGGAAAGTTATCGTGCTGATCAACAATTGAAGATTCAAGGAAACCAAAAATATCACACATAATTTCAAGGTTCAGCTCATAAGGTTTTCCCTGTAAACTAAACCACATCTCCTTAGGGTTACTAGTTTCGAATTGAAGGGAAGTAAAGAATTTAAGGATGGGCCCCCAATAGACAGGATATTAGAAGTGTATAAATTTAATCCACTGAATTCTTTCTATTAAATTCTCAACCCTATCTTGCAATTCTAGGCTACTTAGTGTAACAAAATCGAAGTATTTCGGGACTACTATTTTCTTAACACTAAGGTATTGGAATCTAATACCTTCATCCTCTAAGTAGATTGGGAAGGATGCTATGAAATCCGTTGCCTTGTTCCTTTTCCCACGGCCTGAAACTTGATTTCTTCCTAATGATTAGTTACGCTTCACTGACTACTTAATGCGCAACATAATGGACTATAAGTAGGTGGAAGTTGGAAGAAGGTGGAAGTTTGAATGTTGGTTAACGATAAGGGAGAGCGTTTGGAGGTTCTAAACTTAAAGAGATAAAGTGAAAGTGAATGAAAAATGATGTTAGAAATGAATATATATGTGAAGAAAGGGTAAAATGGTAAAAAATTCAGCTAAAAGTTGTATAGGATAGATTTACCATCCTGCAGGCCACGCTTGTAATAATTTCACCATTTCTATTTTTTGTTGTCTTTTGTCCTTAAACACACCCCCCCCCCCCCTCCGAGATCCTTTCCTAACTTCTTTTTAGCACTATCACCTCATTACA
>JANITX010000003.1:31074313-31084688 GCA_027564395.1 Erythroxylum ulei | reverse complement strand
CCCTTTCATCCCCATCTCCAGGTATCGAGCAGGAGATCGGATGAAGGAAAGTCAAGATATTTGTTCGATTTTGCTTACTTTTGTGTTTTGAATAGTTAGGCTTTTGGTATTGATCTGTATATGGCTTGGAATGCCATTAAGATTTTTATAAGCATTAATTCATGATGTATATGAATTATGAATTTATTTGTGGAATTGAGTTTGTGTATGATTATGGGATATGAATTGTGATTGTATATGCATATGAATGGGTTTGATTAAGATATGGATGTGATTTTGGAATAGAATAGTGAATTTTGGTTTTGTATATTGATTGTGTTTCTGGATTCTGGACGGGAGGTCCGATGATGTTAATGTTTGAGAATTATTTGAAGTGCTATGTAGATGATGATGATAGAATGTGTTTGTTTATGATGAGAATCGGACAGGAGGTTCGATGAATTGTGTGTTTTTGGTTTGGAATATAGAAGTGCGTTACAACCATTTGCAGGTTTTTGAGTTTTTGAAAATGCAGTCGTTATGCTGCCAAATTTTTGAAAAAGGATAAATAAGATTTTGGTGAATAGATGATTTTGGGATATGTATGATTGTATAAGAAGATTTTTATGAATTGAGATTTGCATGAGGATAAATTTCCAAAAAGGGAAATTGTATGGTTTTTGATTTATATAAGATTGAATAAAGATGAAAGGAAGGAATAATATGAAAAAGAAAAAAAAATTATACCGGATTTCGGATTGGTTTGGTCTTAGGGTTTCCAACGCTAATTTACCGGATGTCGAAATTAAGTTTTTGGTCTTAAGCGATTTGCTTTCGTTTGGTAAATTCGTTCCTTCGATTGCCACTTTCGTGTTTGTTTCCGCATTTTTGTTATCCGATTTTTCCAATATGTTTTCGCTTTCGTTCTTTCGTTTTCCGTGTTTTCGTTTTCGCTTTTCCGGTTGGGGTCCGGTTCTGAGATCGGGTCCTAACATTCTTGGTATCTGGGCTGGATTCCGGAAACGGGATCCAACATAACACTTCCTTATAGGAAAAATGTTCCTAAATATCTAAATTTTCTAATGACCTCAAAATCATTCAATTTGGTTCCATAGTCCAAAAGTTATACCCCAAACATTTCCGAACTTTTCTTATACTGAAACAATATTTTGTACTCAAATTCCATCTGAAAATTTATATTCTGAAAGACTGAATAAAAACTTGATTTCATCAGAAACTTTGTAGCCTTATCTCTCTAGTTTAATCCAAATCAAGAATCATCTCATTTGGATAACTAGAAGAAAAGTTATGGCTCAAACACTTTGGGACTGTTACTAAACCGAGACTAAATACTGCACCCGAATTCACTCCAGAAATGGAAGGTCTTAGGGCCTAAATTGAAATTCTATTCCTTCAGATAACTTGTAGCTCCATGTCTCTAGTTTAATTAGAAACAAG
The DNA here is from genome assembly GCA_027564395.1 of Erythroxylum ulei. Classification (NCBI taxonomy): domain Eukaryota; kingdom Viridiplantae; phylum Streptophyta; class Magnoliopsida; order Malpighiales; family Erythroxylaceae; genus Erythroxylum; species Erythroxylum ulei. The sequence continues at coordinate 31,083,251 of JANITX010000003.1, read as the reverse complement.
AATCAACTCATTTGGATAACTAAAATTCAAGATATCACCAAAATACTGAACCATATTCAGTAAAAATATCCAACTCATACTCTTCTAATCGATCTTCTCATTTTGATTCAATCCATATTTTCCAAATTAATCTCAAAAGCTCTAAATTTTTTTGGAGAGGTAGAGGAATGTCTTAGGAATTCAACGCTTTAAAAATCAGGTCAATCGGAGGTCGGACTAAAAAGTTATGGCCAAAAGAGTGGAAGAAGTTCAAATAAAAAAAATTAAAACCGCAACAGTAGCTGGCTCGCGATCGCAAGTCGCGGAGAAAAATTTTGCAATTTTTCTTTTCTTTTTCCAACATTTGAACTTCTAAAATGCATAAATTTTGACTCAGAATTCCAAATTTTGCAAATTTGGTATCAATAGAAAGATAAAAGAAAACTCTACAACTTTTATGAAGAACTAAAAAACCAAAACGGCCTCTAAAAAGGTCAAAAGTCCACCTCAAAGTGGCTGTCTAAAAAAAATGTTATCCTAAGCAGTGACACAACTTCTAAAAATCATAACTTCCTATTCCATTGTCCAAAAATTTCATGATTTATATCAATGAAAAGATAAAAACATAATATACCACTTTCATGAAGAACTTAAAGCCAAATTTAGTCTCTATAATGGTCAAAAGGTCACAACAAAGTGGTTGTCTGATCATTTCTCATCCTAAACCGCATCAGACTTCTAAAAATCATATCTTTCTACTCTAATATCAAAAAATGTCATACTTTATAGCGATAGGAAGCTATCAAGATAAGCTACAACTTTCATGAAGGCCATTTTATCAAAAACTTCTAGATCAACCCAGAAAAATCACAAAAGTTTCAGCTCAAAAGTTCAACACTCTGCTATTCACTGTTCATTTGTTGCTTTTCAATTTCATTTCAATCAACTTATTCACTATAAATTTCATAGCACTCTATAAAATACAAGACAAGTAAATAATTTTTTTCACCATCCACAACACATACATACACAAAACACCCATTTCATGCATTAACCTCAAAATATCATTACAATTGCTCCAATTAACATTACCCAAATAAAACATTAAACACCACCAATTCCTCTTTTAATTTCATTTAATAAATCAAATTTCCAAGAAAATTTTAGGGTCCAACTCTCCATGCATACATAGCCTAATGGATTATGGTTTACATTAATTCAAAGCATGTAAACGAGAAGGAACAAAAGGAATATTTTACTACAATGATGTTTTGAAATTCAAGGTTTAAGAATTAAGGTTGGATTTCTTAACTAATGTATCTCAAATTATAATTTAAAAAAGAACAAATAATGCCAATTTTGTCTCCTCAAGCATCATCATCATCATTATACTCAATCTAAAATTTCACAGTGAAGCAGGATCTGGGGAGATCCGATAGTACGCAGCCTTATCCCTATATAGTAGAGAGGCTATTTCCTATAGACCCATATACAGATGTGACATGCAAAATAATGAAGCAGGACATAGAAGAGATGAGCATACGTAAAAACTAGCACGCTGAATATTAAAGTAAATAGAACAACAATTTTAATAGTAGTAGTAATAACAATAACAATAATATGAATAATAATAATAATACAACAAAAACTAAATACTAAGAAAATTCAATAAATAATTAAAGACTGTTAAAAGAAATATGGCAACAATTAATGTTGAATAGTAGAGGTAAGGTCCAAAGAGTGCGTGTTACAGACTAGAGAAATGTTCAGTTGGAAAAAGAAAATGGAAATCACAGTGGCACCTTGAAAATCAGGACGACTTATCTACCAGGTGTGCATTGTGAATTAGGATCGTAAATCTTGGATATTCTGATCCAAGATAAACGAAAAAAAATATGTTAAAAAATATAATTGCACCATTAACCTTTTTATCATAAACAATTTTAATTGTACTGTTGACTTTGATTAATACAATTTTAAATATTTTATAATATCTAAAATGAAATAATATGAATTATATTTAATTATTCTAAATTGAACTAAAAATGAATAAATTTTATGTGCTTTGGTTTTTATATCATTCATTTTAATACTTTATAAATTTAAGCCTATTAATTTAAAATATTTAAATTTAATATTGTTCGCTTGAACTTGGGTTTACTAAGTTCATTGGTTTGTATCCTTTAAATTAAATACATAGATAAACAAGAATTCTTAAGCATCTCAAACAAAAAAAAACTCTACTCTTCTAAAATCCAATACATAATCAAACTTCACTTTTTCAATTAAGGTAATTTACCAAACTGGATTTCTAGGTTAGAGTATCAATTTTAAATTGTCACAATCTTTGTTCTTACTATCACATTACCATAATCACATTTGAAAACCTAAAAAACAAATATTTATTTTAACATTTCACAAAGCCAAAAAAGCTCAGCATTTGGATTTATTAAGATCATTCGTTTGTAACCTTTAGATTAAATATATGGATGAATAAAAATTCTTAAGCATATCAAGCAATACAAAACTCTAGGCTTTCAAATTTTTCTCTCTTCTAGGATCCCATATATGATCAAACTTCAGTTTTTATATTAAGGTGTTATAGCAAATTGGGTTTCTATTTTCAATTCTCAGAATCTCTCTTCTGACTATAACATTTAGAAATATAAAAAATATTTATCTTAACATTTTATAAGGTAAAACAAGCTTACATTAGCATCAACGATAGGAGACTTTATCTTAACTTTATGGTCTTATAATTAATTTTTATATGTAAGCATATGGGTTCCTTTCTTGTCCTTTGTATCCATTCCTTTAATATTTTGTCTTTCATTGTGAGTATTCTAAGGCACTGCCATATATATATAATGTTTTGTCTTTCATTGTGAGTATTCTAAGGCATTAGTCTTACTACTAACTAGTAGAGACGTTGTTTCTAAATGACCCACATGAGGAAAACAAATAAATAGTAATAAAAAATAACAAATATATAATAATAATAATACTAATAATAACAATAATAATAATAATAATAATCATAATCATAATCATAATCATAATAACACAAATAATCGTAAACATAATAATAATAAAAATATGAAAATTAATAATATTATTATTATTGTTATCACTATTAAAGATACTAATAGTAGTAGTGGCAGTAATAAATTGTTATTGTTGTTCTTGTTGTTGTTGTGATTATTATTATTATTAGCACTCTTACTACTACCACCACTACCACCACCTTTTAGGCTAACTATAAGAGACAAGAGTTAAAAGTTATCAGAGAACTATTAGGATCCCCTTACGAGGGATCCTTTTTCTGAATCCTAGCATGCCAAAATTTTCTATTATGGGTCATGTCCTCGATAAGTTTCAACATTGTCATATCATTTTTTATCACCTCCCCCCAATTCTTCTTAAGCCTCCCTATTTTTTCTTATATTCTTTATGTACAATCCTCTTATATCTTCTCACTAGAGTGTTTGGGTGTGTTCTCTTAATATGACCAAATCACCTAAGCCATGTCTTTCTAATTTGTCCATAATATTAGCTACCTTTAATTTTTCCCTTACCATTACATTCTTGACCTTATCCCTTTTACTATGGTTGCACATCATACGGAGTATCCTCGTCTTTGTCGCCATTAGCTTCTGACTATGAACTTATTTAATGGACCAACGTTCTACCCTATAGAGCATGATCGTCCTAATCGCTCAATGATAAAATTTACCTTTAAGCTTAACGGTATCTTCTTGTCACACAAAACTCCTGAAGCACTTCTCCATTTAAGCTAATCGATCTAATCATATGATGTAACAGCCTAGACCACCAGCCTACAGATATTGTCCACTTTAGGTTGCCCCTTGGGCCAAACCTCTCACAGTTTTGCTCTTCCCACACCTGGGAAAACGTGTATATGGTGGAAAGGCATCCATACCATTATAAGGCATAGTTCGTTCCCCTCTTTAGCCAAAGTGGGATCTCACAATCCACCCCCTTAGGGCCCAACCCTCTTTAGGCCCAGCGTCCTACGCTAGCACATCGGTTAAGGTACCGGCTCTGATACCATTTCTAACAGCCCAGACCACCCGCTTACAGTTATTGTCCGTTTTGGGTTGCCCCTCAGGCCAAACCTCTCATGGTTTTGCTTTTTCCACACCTAGGAAAACGCATCTATAGTGGGGAGGTATCCATATCCTTATAAGGCATACTTTGTTCCCATCTCCATCTAACGTGGGATCTCACAATCCACCCCCCTTAGGGTCCAGCCCTTTTTAAGGCCCAGTGTCCTACGCTGGCACATCGGTTCGGGTATCGGCTCTGATACCATTTGTAATAGCCCAGACCACCCACCCATAGATATTGTCCGCTTTGGGTTGCCCCTCGGGCCAAACCCCTCACAGTTTTTGAAGTAAATCACTTGTTAACATAAGAATGACGTAAAGTATACAAAATACACAAAAGGGGGGTTGAATTGTGTATTCTTTTTAAAAATATAAATCTTTTGATATTTCTTGAAAATCTTTTCAACTATTAAATGAATACTAAAGATACTTTACTAGAGTTGATACGTATTTGAATCGCAAGTAATTTGTATCTACTCATCTAACAACAAGAAAAATAAAGTGTAAGGTTAGAGAATAGACGCTACAATTTTATACGGGTTCACCTCAAATCTTGGGCTACATCCAGTCCTCAGAGTCCGTCTGAAATTTCACTATATTCTTCAACTTTACAAGTATTCTTTCTTCCCTTCTAGAGCCTCTTCAGGTCTCTTTCATAAAGTATTCTTTCAGCTATATTAGCCTCTCCAGGCTTTAGCCTTTTCTTTCTCTCACTTGAAAGATATTGTGAGCTTTTCGTTACAGTAGTGTTTGATCTCTTGTTTCACACTTTGAATACAGAATTTTTTCTAAGTAAACAAAAAGTTATTTCATTCTTTAACTAGAACTAATATTTATAGCCTAAATCTCCAACTGCTTCTTGTTTCTTCTAGAAACCGTTATTTAGTTGAGTTTTATAACTAACTCCAACTAACTAAATGTTTGACGTTCTAGAGTATCTTCTTCTTTATATCATCTAATTTTTTCGCTTCTTCTGTGTTTTGCACTTCATCTATATTGTGCGCTTCATCTGTGTTTTGCGCTTCGTCTGTGTTTTACGCTTCGTTTGTGTTTTGCGCTTCATTTGTGTTTTGCACTTCGTCTGTGATTTGCGCTTCGTCTGTGATTTGTGCCTCCTCTATGATGAAGTGTCATCTGGGATGACTAAGTGATACTTACATTTTTCTGCACACTTAACAAACTTATCAAAACAGTTCATTCATTTCTAAGATTATTATTATTTGATTGTCACCAAAATTAATAGAAGTGAAGTCTTCTTGACTTAACAATCTCCCCCTTTTTGATGATAACAAATAATCATAATTTTAGAAAGATAAAATGAAATTTAGATGAATAAACGAATATTATTCATACGAATAACGAGACAACAAAACATAAGAAATGTACATGCATATATGAAATACATATATGATATACGAAGATACAAAAAAAAACTTGTCTACTTTTCTATCTTCTCTTCTTATCTCTCCATATGCTTTCTTTCTTCTTCTCTTCTCCCCCTATTTGTTATTAATCAAAAATTTCAATAAAGACGCTTCATAATTTCAAAAAACATATGTTGCATATCAGTACGGATCATCTTAAGGTCTTGTTCAATAGTAACCCATAGATATGCTACTTCCCCATAAAGATCACCCACTGAGTCACTCAGGTCATCAACCTTAGTATGAATTTCTTCAATTTCTTTTACTAAAGCTTCCTAAATTTCCTACTTTGTGTGACTAGCTTCCTCCAAAACAACAGTTGAGTCTCATTATGTTTCACTTGGTGGATGGAAGTTTTTAACAACAGATGGTTCTGAAGGTAAAACATCTAAATCTATGATTTTGATTATGGGAGGTTTGAAGGTTTGTTTTCCTTCTGGAAGATTAAGATCATCTGGTATAGGTAGTTTAGGAACTGGTTGTCCAAGAAGGTGTAACACTTCCTTAATTGACGGTATAAAACTTAAAGGTCTAAAATGGATGATTAAATGCACAAAGGTCTCTAAGTTGAAATTAATACCTTCAACCATGATAGTTCTGTACTGGCCTTTTGTCACTTTTCCAACTACCTTAAAGTTTACATCTGTGGTGGAAACTCCAAACTGACTTCCTGATGGTTTTGAGATATGATGTGGAACATAGATACCTCCAGGTTGAGCTGTATTGAATGCATCATCTATGTTCTTCACAGTTGCTTGAATCTAATCTTCTATAAGATCATCTTCATTTCCTTCAGGGAACAACTTCTTTTTCTTTTTTTCTTCATTTCGCACAAGGTTTGAAGATCTCGGTTGTATATCTGGCACAATTTTGTTCAATGTTTTGGTTGTAATCGGATAAATTGTATACCGATCCTTTGACATCTTCATTGGATATGATTTTGTCTTTTCATCTCGCAGAATACCATATAGTCTTCTTTCTTCATGATTTAAAAGATATATTGATAGATCATTGATCAGTATAGGGTCGACTTGTTACTTGACTAACTTCTTCGAAGGTTCTCTTATAATAACTAAGTTTCTGCTTCGAACAAGTACCGATTCTTTTATAACCTTCATTCTCAAATCCTTCTTACTGATAGGTTGAGAAGAATTGTAACGTGCCAATTGGTATTCAACTGTCTTTGTCTTTTGTTGAACATCAGATGAAGAACTCTTTTTCTAACTGGCCTTCTACTTCTTTTGTTCTTCTGCTAGTTTAAAAGAAAGTTGTTGTTGAGGCTTATTCCTCTCAAATACTAATTTCCTCTTAATTTGTGTCTCTTTAGATGATTTTGCTGGTTGACTGTGCAAAATTGAGGCCATTGATCTAGTAGCCTGATGTGCTTTCTCTAGCTTTTTAGAATCTTCGCCAAGGGTCAAACCTTTATGTTTCTTCTGTTCTTGTTGACATAAGGTCAATAGTCTTGGTGACCTTCTTGATTGTTTAGATTTTTATGATTGAAGAGTCTCTCCCTTTCTCTTCAATAACACTTATTGTGCTGATTGTATAACCTAGCTTTCTTCTCTCTGTGAAATCATCTTAGCTTTTATTGATACATCTGATGATTTCTCTGTCTTTTCTTCTATAGATTTTCTCCCTGTGGGTTGAGGTTTTGTCTTTCTTGTAGGTGTAACACGTTTACTCCTGCTCTGTCTTACTATATGCTCCCCCTCAGACCTTGCTTTCGGTTTAGAACCTATATCCACCTTGTCTTCAATCTTTAATCCCATTCTTCTAATAGTGGTTGCATTAATAATGCTTTTTACATCCATCCGTCTGTCGAGAAGGATTCCAGAATCTCTAAAAATCCTTGTTAGCAGCATACCATACGGTAAAGAGCTAGAATCTCTTTTTGACTTCATCATGTACTTCAAAATTAAGTACGAAAGATTAATAGGTTGATGATTCAGTAGATGAAACAAATATTGTTCATCGATCATTATCACAACATGCTTTGAGCCTGATCTTAGTAGAACACAATGAAAAAGTAGAGAATCTAGAACCCTAGCCTTTAGAACAAAAGCTGACGCCTTCTTGTCTCTTGGGTCACTTCTTCCATATAGTTGTCGATTGATGTGTGCTTTATCTACACAGCCTTGAGTCATCCATTTTTTATTATGAGACAACTTTGTTCCTATACATGAACACTCACTGACCTTCTCGATTAAATCAAGTGTCATGATAACCAAAAATCTATCTACCATTGATACTAAGATGTCGTCTACCACCTTTGCATTCTTCCAAAACTCATATAACTCATTCAGATAAACTATTTCATGAACCTTAAAGAAAATTTTCCATCCAATTGCTTCAATTGTGCACTTCCTATCAATCCTATCTGCAGCGTAATCAGCATCACAGTAGCCAATTAATCTGAAATCTTTATCTTTCTCATACATTAAGCAAAGATCAGTAGAACCTGATAAGTATCTCAATATTCTTTTAACAGCAATATAATGAGATTCTCTAGGATCTGTTTGAAATCTTGCACACAAACAAACACTAAACAATATATCAGGTCTGCTTGCTGTAAGGTAAAGTAGAGAACCAATAATTCTTCTAAAAAGAGTTTGATCAACCTTTTTACCTGCTTCATCCTTAGATAAAATGTTTGAAGGATGCATAGGAATTGACATAGGTTTCACCTTTTTCATTTTATATTTGACCAACAGTTCTTTGATATATTTCAACTTTGTCGATTCCAACTATTTTGCCCTGCTGGTTATCTCCAAAAGTTATTGATCCTTCTTGCTTATTTTGGAGATCTAGCATCCACTTTCCAAGTACCATTGGTGCTAGTTGCTTTTTTCAAGAAAGGAGATCTGCAATATATATTATGTCCTTTTTAGGTGCCCGGATTTTCTTGTGTCCTTTGGGGTTAGTCTTACAATTATTTATCGAATAATAATAAGAAGGTTGTTTCTTTTTCTTTCTGTAAGGAACAAAACTCTTATTGTGATGAACATTGCTATTAGTAAACCCTAAACCACTCTTATCATTAAGGTGTCTATATCTTCCGATCATGTCGTTCATCTTTTTCGTACTTTTAGTAAGGGTTGATAAATTTGTTGAAAGAGTATTAATCTTTTGTCTAATTTCCTCAGATCTATCTACAATTACTTTCTTTTTCATATTGTCTACTTATTTCTTAAGGCAGACGTTTTCTTTTTCTAACACTTCCTTGTTCTTCAAGTTTTTAACAAATTTCCTTTTTAAAGCTCTATATTGCTTTAATATCGCATGTGAATCTTCTAATAATTCTAAATATGCCTCTTGAAGTTCATTAAAATTAGAAGCTACCTCATTGTTGCATTCTTTTCCAGCTACTAAGCATATATTTGCTTATACTAATGCTTCTGAATCGGA
>JANITX010000003.1:31025300-31035892 GCA_027564395.1 Erythroxylum ulei | reverse complement strand
AAACGAAATACATGCATATATGAAAGGAATACCTCATAATATATTATTAACAAATCATAATGTTAATACATGAATCAAAAATGTTCATTGGCCTAGGGCACACTACTAACACCTTTCACAACTACTTCATATGTATTTATTTAGACCAACCAGAGTTACTAGTCCAAGTGGAAAATTTTATGCTTTTATTATAGTTGATGACTTTAGTAGATTTACTAGTGTTTTATTCTTAACTAAAAAAGATTAATGCTTTAGGGAATTTCTTAAATTTGTAAAGAGGGTTCAAAATGAAAAAAAAACTCTCTATTACATCTATTAAGAGTGACCATAGTAGGAAGTTCGAGAATGAAAGATTTGAAACCTTTTTATAAGGATAATGGCATCTTTCATAACGTTTCTAATAGAAGATCCCCTTAATAAAATGGGTTTGTTGAGAGGAAAATAGGACTTTGTAAGAAATAGTTAAGACTATGATAAATGAGTATGATCTCCCTACATAATTTTTAGGCAAAAATTATGGCTACAACATGTTACAGTTTAAATAGAGTCTACATAGGACCAACTTTGGATAAAACCCTTTATGAGATTTAGAATGAGAAGAAGCTAAAAATTAGTTACTTAAAAGTTTTCAGACGTAAATGCTACATTTTGAATACTAAAGATAACGTAAAAAGTTTGATTCAAATATGGATAAAGGAATTTTTTTGCTATTCCTTAACTAGCAAAGTATATAGGGTATTTAATAGTAAGAATTTTATTATTAAAGAGTCTTTACATAGTATGTTTGATGAATCTAACCCTATTGTATCTAAGAAAGTTCTTTAAAATGATGATGTAGGTATATCTAAGGAGTTAGAGCAATTAGTCCTTGAAGAAAACAAAAGTACTCACCAGTACACCTCTCATGAGCATATTGTCGAACTAAATGAGGGAGATAAGAACGATGAGGAGCTCCTAAAAGTTTGGAAACATAAGAAGAATCATCCTCCAAATTAAATTCTAATTGATGTTTGGCAAGAGTAATCACTAAATATCATCTTATAGACTTATCTCATCTTGCTCTTTTTTCTCAAATTAAACCTTCTAAAAGAAACTCTTAGTGATGGAAGTTGGGATCTTGCTATGAATGAGGAGTTCAACTAATTTGAGATGAGTAAGATGTGGACTTTAGTACCTCGACCTAGAGATCATCAAATCATAGGTACCAAGTGGGTCCTTAAATACAAATTAGATGAATCATGTAGGCAAAAGGGTAATCAAGATGAGGGCCTAGACCTTGAGGAAAAATTTGTTCCAGTGGAAATGTTAGAAGCTATTTGGCTCTTACTTACATTTGTTTCCTATATGAAGTTCAAATTATTTAAGATATATGTTAAAAGTGTTTTTATAAATGTTTTTATTCAAGAAGAAGTTTATGTTAATCAACCTTTCAGGTTTGAAAAAATAATGCAATTAACTATGTTTATAAACTTTCAAAGGCTCTATATGAGTTGAAACAAGCTCCTAGAGCTTTGTATGATAAGTTAAGTGCATTTTTTTAAAAAAATTTCTTTATAAGTAAATTTGACACTACACTATTTACTATAACACATAAGCATGATATTTTAATTGTTCAAATTTATGCTGAAATGACATTATTTTTGGTGCCACTAATAAGAGTATATGGAAAGATTTGTCCAAACGTATAAGTAGGAAATTAGGAAAGTATGATAGGAGAGTTTAGCTTCTTTTTTGAACTCCAAATCAAGTATATAAAAAAAGGAAAGTATTAAATTAAGCAAAGAACCCTAAAAGATTACTCAAATATTAGTATATCAAAATTAAATTTAAATGTTCAATTTCAATTAGATTTAAGCTCAGACTTTCAAATATTTAATTAAACTCGATCCATTGCAAGTACAGAGCATTGATAAATGAAATGAAAGTCAAAGACATAAGCAAATTTTGTCATAAGAATCAAGTGCTGAAGCTCACAAATTCACTCGGAAATAAAACTCACATTTTCTTAAAAGAGTTGCTCTTATACCATTTATTAGAAATGGCAGTAGGAAAAGAACTAAAGAATGAATTTTCCTCTAAATTACATATTAAATTTCATTTTATCAATCTAATTAAACGCAAGACATGAGAGAGATTTTTAAACATAAAAATCTTAACTACTAATTACATAATTATTCTTAATTCAACAGACAACAAACCTTATCTAAAATTCAAGAAATACTTTCAAATTCAAATAAACATATATTTAAAAATATAAACTAAGCGCATACATGAGAAATGAAGATTAACAAGTATCTAACAAAGAAATTTAACAATGGACTTCGTTTGAAAGAGACAAATTTCATTGTCAACACATTTATAAAACCAACTCCACATTTACAGGACCAAACGATGTCTTAATGAATCTATACATTCACAGGACCACGATGGCGATGAGGTGTGGTGCATGAGCTGCGATTATACAATACCTGAAGTATATGCGACGACGACGAGGTGTGGTGACATGACGACCGATGGCCTTCGATAGCGAAAGAGATGACGATGTTGGCTCATCGAGGACGGTGACATGCTGAGGATGAACGGTGGCATGACGATGAGCCGCGGTGGCACGACGAGAGGTGCAGTCAGACAGCGACGACAGAAGAGAGAAAAAAAATGAGGTTGCGATGGACTAGGGGAAATGGACGACGTCATTTGGTGTTTTTTTTAAATGCTGAACCAAAAGCAAATAACGACGTTTATGACTAAAATTTACCGACGGATTACCGTCAGCAAACTCAAAACTTATTTACTCCACTAAGCATTCCCACTTTCTTTACCGATGGACATTTCTTATCGTCGCTATATTCCGTCAAAAAATTTACCTAATTGATTTCCCTCCATATTTACCGACGGATATTTTTCGGTTACAAATTGAAAATTTTCCCGACAATTGTGCCGATGGAATATGATTATCTGTCGGTAATTTTCAACAGTTCCATTTGCGTTGGTAATTATCTATCGCTAATAACTAATGTTCTTGTAGTGAGTAGAGCGAGTGTTTTCTAGGTCCATTTGAATTTTAGTGAGAAGCAAAGAGCTAATTATCATCTTTTGTTGAAGAAAGCTTCTTTCGTGTTCGTCAGCTTGATACTTTGCGTTTCACATTGCCTTTCTCCATGTTTGTTTAACTGCTGGGACATTTGGCCCTTCTTATGATTCCGATCTTCCATTTTTCTCTCGGACCTAATATCTTTAGCACTTTTTACATGTATACTAGTGCATAACTGAAAAGGAAATAATATTACTCTGTATAACAGTCTAAATTTCGGAATTTGGATACGGTTGAATCTGTTTTGCCACACAATACAACGTAATTGAAAAAGGAAAAGAAATACAAATTTGAGGCTAACTATTAATGGGTGCAATATCACAGCTAGCCAATTTAAGCTTGGGATAAGGCTTAAGTCTGGTTTACGGGACCACTAAACTAGTCCTGGTCTGTGCATATGACGCAATCTCTATATGGTTAAAACTTAAAACAATCGGTACGTTAACACAGATTTATGTTCCTCATGGCCCAAATACAACTTCGAACTTGAGGAAGTTTAGGTGCAGCCTGTCATTTTTTTCCTGGACTTGGACGGAGACATACATGCATTAACTGTAACTCCAAGGCCTAGGTCGATGCACGTCTGTCATTCCACAATTTCATTCTTATTAAGTTTCCAAGTATAAAGTGCAGCAGATTTTCAGGTGTTTTTTTCTCCAAGTTTTTTCAAAGACAACAAAATGGTTGATTAGTCTTTTGAATGGCTTGACTCATTAAAGGAAAACAACATGGCGAGCTACGAGATATTGCAAAATGTCACAAGAGCACTTTTTATCGAATTGACCGAAACAGTTACAGAAAATTCAATGGCATTGGCATTGAATTGAACCAAAATATAGATTAACGTCCATGCTATGCAACTCCGTCTTGTTTCAACGAAATTGTTGGCTCAAACGTCCTGCAAAGAAAGTGACTTTCCCTCCTTTCTTCTTGAAGTTTATAGTATCTTTTTTCCTATAATTTCATTTAAATAAATTGGGAGCAAATTGAAAGCTTCAGGAAAAGCATCCCCCAAGTTTTGATATCATTTATCTCGTGTCAGAATATATACTAAATCAAAGAACTAGTTAGCTAGGTAGCCATTGTGATCATTAGTGGTTATTTTATAAAAAAAATATTTCTACATTATCACTAATAACCCCTAAATAATAATAGTCAACAAGCTAGCTCTTTCTTCCCTAGATCAATTAGATAATCTATCTAAATCTGTTAAACCCTTAACTACTCATCTTTTAAGAGCTCCTCAGAGATCTCATACAAAACTGATATTGGTTAATATTGTTTGTTTTTAAAGAAAATGGATATAGGTAATTATAGGGAAACAGATTAATAGTAAAAAGAGGAATAACTGTTTCTTATAAATCTAAATGTGACCCTTTTTAATCACCACATCACTTATCCTGCCTATATATTGTAAAATTGATGCGTGTTCAGGAAAAAACATTTGACAAGAATTACACTTGTATGTAGATTAAAGTCGGAATAACTAATGCAAGTATGAGAAAATTGTTTGTACATACACACATATATGAAAACTTTGAATAAGACCATTCTGTAAAGCTAGCTTTCAACGTTGGCAACTTTGGAGCGTAAATCCCCTGTCTGACTCGCAAATTCCAGATAGAAGAATGGTTTGATCATCAGTCTATTATTTTATGGTTACTATGGTTTGGCGATTCTGTGTTTGAACTCGATCGGGATGATTCTTCCCTGTTTCCTCCATTCTGCTGGTTAGATGATGACAAAAGCAGCATTTAGTTAAGTCAATAGCGTGTAGGGAGACTTACAAGCTATTCTTCGGTATCTGTTTCTCCTGTGAAGAAAAACATTTAGTTGACTAGAAATTTTTGTTTTCCATTCAGTCTTCAACCACCTGAGGTTTTTTTTCATTCTTTAATTGTGGCGTACATCAATATGAAATCTTGGTTTTAGCTTTGAAAATCTTAGCGTTCAATTCCATGTTACAAACTAACTAGGGAATTTTGATAAACTTGAACATTTTGAGTAGCGAATTCAGCCATTCCAAAAATCCATTTCAAGTTTTTGGTCTTGCTGTAGATTTCATATCTGCAAGTCGAGGAAAAGTATAAATAGAAAGACGCGTATGGCTAAATAAATAATAAGCCGCATTTTCAAAATTCAACACGAAATTGGAAGACCAACCAAGTTTTTTGAACTTTCAGTAGCTATTCGTAATACTCTTGTCAATAACATATACTTTTGTGAATAGATCCATCTGGATAGTAATACACTAATGCCCAGTAAATGGGATCTTTAAAACCTGTATTGGAAATCTAGTTTCAGGGTTCGATGAATATATATATGCTCATACATTGAGAATTTCCAATCAAATTTAATGCATCTGGGGCTAAGAGATAAATCTACATTTTTTTTCTTGAGGAAACCAAGAAAAACAAAAACATGATCATGAAATTAAACTTATCCACAATAACCTTTTCTTGGTTTCACTGGAGTTCAGGAATTTTGTTTACTTGTTTTTTTTTTTTTTTGCCATTTCCGTATGTTAATTTGACACTTATATTAGATCAACTAGGAGAGATTCCTACCCTTATTCTCTGCTTTTTAGAATATTAATTTTTCAAAAGTCAAAATCATTTTAAATTCTATAACATAATTAATACATAAACATAAAAGGATTTATTACATAACTTAATTCTTTTCTTATCGTTTTTCTCAAATTATTTTCAAAATTAACTTATCTTAACTACCGCACTCACGCACATATTCAACCTTTAACAATATCTACTTACAAACAAATTTAAACAAGTAATGTAGAGATGGTAGGTTTAAAAGTACTAACTTATTCGAAGCCTAAGCATAGTTATGATAGATTTTAGTCCTTTTATTCATTTTATGGGATAATTAATTATAAAATGGCCAACCTTTTAGGATTTTTTTTCAATCCAATATCCAAGTTTTTAAATTCTTTAATTTTAAAACCTTAACCGTTTAGTTCAAAACGTTAGTTCCGTTAACAACTTATTGATTTAACTAATAAAATTTTTGTTGTTCATGATATGTAGATGTCCATTTAAAAAAATTCTGCCTATACTAATCTAACTAAAGCTACTATTTTTCCTAAGACATCTATATGTCATGAAAAGAAAGATTTTATTAGTGAAATCAACAATTTTAAAATTTTGATCATTCATTTGAAAATTTTAAAAGCTTAGACACTGGATTGAAAAAATTCTAAAAGTTTGGGCACTATAAGATTTGTTACCCCTAATTTAATTGAAATAAAATTGTAATTTCAATTAAACTTTATTTATAATTACAATTAACTCTAATTAAGTACCAATTAGACTTAAATAAGATTTAATATCTTATATGAGTCTTTATTTATTGAATATCTCATATTAAATCCTAAAGTTTCTCAAACTTTACATTCAAGTTTAACTTGATTAAAATATTTTTTTCATTGTAATAAAAAAAAGAAAACAATAAACTTACTAACGATGCTTTTTTCTTTAAATTAATTGAAATATGCATAAAGTTTACCTTATATTTCAAACATCTAATGAACCTCCTTCAAGGGTTCATGAGGATGTTTTAGTTCATACTTAGCAATGTGCATGGACATGTTGTAGTATACTTATAATTATAGATGATTATATAGAATAATACCTAACACTCCCAATATTCAATACCTACAATAAACATAGTCATAATAAGGAACGTAAATGTTAAACTAATTATAACAACAAACATATATTTTACTCATTAAAACATGGGAAAGTAAACATGTACTTAATTGTAGATGATGTCGCGTTTGCTATAATTTATTTGAGAAGTTAGAATGATCAGTTCTTTACATTATCTTTTGAAACCATAACAATGTTAGTCTAGTTTGGCATTTTAGCCTCTATGTAAATTTAGTAAACTAAGTCTGGAAACCTGGTGAAAGAGGGTATCTCCAACAAGAAAACATCTGTTGATCTTTTTTATATAAAAATCTGTGATGTATTAATGTTACAAAAATGCCATTCTCAATAAAAAATTATGACAAATCTTGTAGCGCTTATTGCACAGTGTGTTTCAATAGGAAAACTATAATAAACAAAATTTTCAAGAAAATCCTAATGAATGAAGTCCAATTTGAAGATATCTTAACCTTCGCGAATGAAGCCTTGCCGAAGGAGAGAGTGCTTTCGGGCGTAATCTCCCATGTTAGGGAACTGCTTAGCCTAAACAACGACAGGAGGTAACTTAGCTTAGTTTGGTGTTTATTAACAGGTTAATTGCTGAGTTTTTCAGGTTACTGTAGAAGAGGTTCTCTTTGGACTGCCCCTGTTTGCTTCGAGGAGCTTCTCAGCTACTTTCTCGGTGGCAGTTTGCAGGCCATTTTTGGGCCTAAATTGTGATTGGTTGACTTAGGATTTCCATGGAAGGTAGACCATCGGCTAGCATTTCATTGTATGGACTGGTTTTTCTTGGGTCATGTTTGTTTGTCAATTGTTTTTCTTGTTGATAGTCCAAATGTTTGGCTTTGGTCGCTTTCCCTAGGCTTGGTGTTTTTCTTATCTTGGTTCCCATTTTTTAGGCTATCTCTTTAGCTGGCTGAGTTGTAATAGGTCTAGTCTCTAAACTATTTGTATATATTCTTTTGCTCATCAATTTATTTACTGATTTATCAAAAAAAAAAAGATATCTTAGCTTCACATATCTTTTTTCAGCTTTAAACAATCCCTGTCGATTCCAAGGTGGATTAATATCCCTATCAGTTTCACTGTGTAGGATCTAGCTTAAGTCCTCGGAATAAGTTACCTTGCATTTGATAAGGAAGGATATTTTGAGGCCAAAAATGGCGACAACAAAAAGGGAAGTAGGTAAAGGACAATGGGAATTGGGTGAAATCCTCATTTTTATTAACATATCAATAACCAATTTATACAGATGGAGAAAGAAAAAATAGGAAAGTATATCAATTACAAAGGCTGTCAAATAAAGAGAAAATAGGAACAAAATCATATTCCTAATTACAATATTCTATTGTGATTTGTTTCCCTAATATGCCCCTGCAAGTTGGTGTCTCAGTTTGAAATACCAATCTTGGATTGTTGTCGTTCAAAAACCTTGTTGGAAAGAGGTTCAGTCATCAGATCAACAAGTTAATCTTGAGTGCTTACATGACTCACTCGCAAAAGACCACGATTGACAAGATTGCATACAAAATGATAGTCTATCTCAATGTGTTTCATTCTAGAATGAAAAACAGGATTTGCACACAAATATGTAGCTCCAAGGTTGTCACAATAAATGACCGATGGCTGAGATAAACTGACTGAAAGTTCAGTAAGCAAATTTTGAATCCAGCACAAATTAGAAGTAGTGGCAGCAATAGCTCTATATTCGGCCCCTGTGGAGGAGTGACCTATGGAACATTGTTTCTTGGAGCTCTATGATATAGGATTAGAGCCTAGAAAAATTATAAATGCTATAGTGGAGGATCTGTCATCTCGGTTACCATCCCAATCCAAGTCCGAAAAAGCATCAATAGTGAGAGGAGAATTTTTCTGTAGAAAGATACCATAATCTAAGGTACCAGCCAAGTATTGCAGAACTCGTGTAACTAATTTCTAGTGAACATCTATAGGAGCACTTGTAAACTGGGATAGTTTATTCACAATGAACACAATTTCTAGTCTGGTGAGCGATAAATGTTGTGGACTGCCAACAACTTGTTGATACTCTTTTGGATCTTCTAAGTAATGGCCATCGGTGAGCTTAGGAGAGGACCTAGTTACCATTGGTGTTTGCATAGCTTTTGCCTCTTTCATGTTGGTACGCTCAAGTATATCATAAATGTACTTTTGTTGACTTAAGAATAGTCCAGAAGTAGTTATGATAACTTTAACCCCAGGAAAAATTGCAAGTCACCAAGATCCTTTAAAGAAAAACACCGGCCAAGGAGAACAATGAAATCCTCCACGAATTTGCAAATATTAAAAGACAATGATCTAACTTTGAATTATAAAAGCCAAGAGAAAGATGATAGCATTTTAGTTCATCGTACCAGGCACACGAAGGTTGTTTCAAACCGTAAATGGCCTTGTGAAGACGACAAAAATACGTAGGAGAATTATTGTCAATAAATCCAGGTGGCTGAGACATGTACACTTCTTCTTTCAAAATGTTGTTAAGGAAGGCATTGTTTATGTCAAGCTACCTCAAAGTCCAATTCTTGGATACAGCAAGAGCAAGCAAAATGCGGATAGTTATATGTTTAGCAATAGCAGAAAAAAATCTCATCATAATCAATGCCAAGCTACTGCAAGAACACTTTAGCAACTAACCGGGCCTTATATCGCCCAACAATTCCATTAGGATTGTATTTTATTCGAAACACCCATTTACAACCGACTGGTTTAGCATGAGCAACTGGTGAAACTAAACTCCAAGTTTTTTTTGTTTTTTAAGAGCAGTAAGTTCTTCTTGCATGGTAGCAACCCATTTGGGATCTCTTAAGGCTGGACGAATAGTACGAGGTTCCACAGGTTTTGGATTTTTGGATAAAGGGTTTGTTTTGGTGCTTTTGTATGGGTTTTTTGATATTGTTCTTTAAACGGGTGAGCATGGGATGAGCAGGTTGGATTTTTTTGGAACCAGTGGGAATTTAAGGGAAGAGGGGTTTGCAGAAGAAGAAGAAGAAACTAATGATGATGAAATAGAAGTAACAGAGTGTGTGGGCATACCTGAATGTAATGAGGACGATGTATTTTTGGTCTTTGTTGTTGCAGGACTATTCTCGATGGAACCTTTAGATGACAGAGATGATGGCATGGAATCTTGTGCAGTGGCCATTATGAGCTCAGTAGATATGGTCGGGGTGTAATGAAGAACTACATAATGTGATGGGGACCAAGACTCTATGGTGTTGGAAGTGGGTCAAGAGGCTGTAGGTGCAAGTGATGAATAAGGAAAGTTTTGTTCAACAAAATCAACATGACAGGATAAGTATAATCTAGATTTGACAGGATCCCAACATTTGTATTCACTTTGATTTTAGGAGTATCTGAGAAAAACACATGGTGTGGATCGTCATTGAAGCTTGTGTTGCGTGTATGGACGAAGCCAAGGGAAACATAGACAACTGAAGACACGAAGTTTAGTATAATTTGGTAATATTCCATAAAGGCGATAGTATGGTGAGTCATTGTCCAGGATTTTTATGGGCATCCTATTAATTAAGTATGCTGCCGTTGAAAAAGCATAAGACCAAAAAGTCAGAGGTAAATTAGCACTATGTAAAAGGGCCAAACCTGTTGGACCCCGACCCTTTTTCTTGAAATTTTGATTTATTAAATGAAATTAATTGAGGAATTAGTAGTGAAAATTTGAAACATTAAAATGAAATTGAATGAGTGTTTTTGGATATGTATTGTGTTATAGATGAATTTATTCGTTAAGAAAATTTATGAGGAAAGAAATTGATGGGTTTTGATGACTTTGAGATTTATGTAGTTTTGTATGGTTCATG
>JANITX010000003.1:30974090-30985671 GCA_027564395.1 Erythroxylum ulei | reverse complement strand
AATGATACTGTGTACCAATCCTATTATGCATGAACAGTCCTAAATCATTCCGATCCATCTCCTCCTACGCCAAATTTACTATTTTACCCTTCCAGTAGGGGGTGGGATGTTACAGAATTACTCATAGGATGAGGAATGAGACTTCGATGCTTTGATTGCCCATTGTATTGTCAAAGAGGAGATTAAAGAATACTACTCATAAGGTCTTCTTAGCAACTAAGGAAAAGAAATGGTTAAGCCACAAAGATATAGAGGTAGAAAGTCTAAATCTTCTCCATATGCTTATGCTGGTCATTTTAGTGTTGGTAAAGGTCCTATGAACATAAAGAATATGAGGTGTTTCTTTTATAAAAAGAAGGGATATAAAAAGCGGGATTGCCAGAGGTATAGGACCTGGAAGGAAAGACAACAACCAAATTATTAACCATTTTCTATACTTCTATAATCAAACCTATTTGCTCCAGACTATGGAATCAGATTAAGCTACTAGGATTGAAAGTCGTTTTATTAAGGATTTCATACCTTTTCAAGGGACACTTTTTAGTGGACCCAAGCATAAGGTATTCTTCCTCTTATAGTGCTCAGCCTTCAAGGCTTGGACCATTCTTTTTCCCTGATGTCCTAAGTGTTGCTAGAGGACAGTGTAGCACTCATTTCTTATAAATTTTGTATTGATAATTAAAGTTTCACCTAATTCTAAAAACCATATAACCTTCGTAATAAATTATTTTATGGTGGACGTTAAAAAATATTTAAACATAACCCGACATATGGTCATATATGTATGCTACAGTCATGTGGGAAAAGGTGTTGATTTATCAAACTAATGTTTTCAAAACCAAACTTAACCAGGTAGTTGAACTTCACTAATCAAAATTTTTTATATATTAATTGAATGAAAATGATTACAATGTATAGATACAATGCTAGAAGCAATTACATCAAGAAACTAGATAAGCTTAATATTCAAATGATAGGAGCTGTGGGTTATCTAATTGAACAATTGGCTAAGTAATTCTCTAGATGGTGCTAATTTGCTAAATTACTTATTCTTGTGGTTGTAAAGGTTGTATGTACAACTAATTTGCTCATATATGAGATTAGATAACTCAACATCTACGTGAGTTGATTTTGTATATACCCCGTTGTTTCTTTCAGTCCATGTACCTGTAACAAGGTGGGAAAGAGGTGTGTATGGTCCATTTTTCACCTTCAATTTAGTCTGCAATTCTAACACAATAGTTTATGATGTCAGTTCATTTTGAATGGGGTTCTGTGACTCTGCAAGAGAGCGTAATAGATTTTCGTATTTTGTTGGTGATATTGCATTGAACGAGTAGGTGATTATGGGTTTCCGAGTCTTTCTAGCATAGTATGCACCGATTTGGAACGCATGCATAGATATTTTCCAACTCTGTATAGGGTGGGGAATTTGAGTTTAATAGCAGTCCATAGTGAAATTGTAAATCATATTTGAACACATAGTTTCTAACCCTCTCTTACGCCTGATTCAATATCCAAATAAAATTTTGTACCTTAATCTAATTTTCGAAACATTAACAGTAGTTCATTTATATATGTTCAATATGTTTTACTTTTCCTTTTTTGGATAAATTAACATTTGAGCAGTGAGTAACTATATATAAATTCTGTGGATCTTGAAGGCAAAATGCTTCTGGGTGGGGAATATTACAAGTCTTGGTATTCAGGTTTGTTCACGACAAGAACAGGGCACTTGGCATTTTGTACGCAGTAGTCCGAGAGACTTCCTGTAAAAAACCTGTTCCAAAAGGAAAAACCACTTAGTGCAAAAAATAAAACAGCAGTACAGAAATTGTAAAGATGATAAACATGTAGGCTAGAGGAATTGTAACTGTCTAAAATTTTCTCATGTGAAAAAAATATGTATTGGGGGATACCTTGTGAAAGCCCCTTCTGTTGCTGGGCTGCCTATAACAAGAAGATCGATTTTATGATCCACCACAGCTTCGCATATAAGCTCTCTGGATTCCCCAAGTTCAGTAATTGTCTCTGCTTTGACCTACCAAACAAATGAGCATGGAAATCTTTTTCATTTTCCTTGAGACCAACTAACTACGCTACATCACATTCTTTAAAAATTGCAGACGAAATTATCCAATTGTGAAGCGGGCTTGTTTGGTTGAATAGGTTAACCACACGATTCAATTTATCAATTTCTTAAATATAACAAAAGATGAGATTTTAATGAATTTGTGATAATCTTCCAATATGGGCAAATATCTCTACCCCTCGGCTAGCACATATTTTCACTGCTTTCTCCAATAGACCCATGGAGATGGAAGCCTCCTCATCTCGCTCCCGAGTTGTCAAAACGAAACCTGGGTCTGCAAATGCATACAAAAACCAGCGCTGGCCTGTAAGCTTCTTTCTTAAACTTGGATACAAATTGTGAAAGCTTCATGGTAATTATGAATTCTTAACTGGATAAGAATAAGAAATAGGTGGGGAAGGGCAGGGGAAAGGCTGTGCCGTCTAGGAATGCAGCGATTGTGTGGTAGCAGTTAGGAGTCGGCAGTGCAGTAAAGATAAGAAGTCGCCAATCTGACGTCAAATCTTTCAAATTGTCAAGTATCCAAATGAGCGTATGAAAGCTGCAATCGCTCTCATCCAATACCACCATCACTTTCTTATCTCCCTCCATTCTCAAGCTAGTTTCTGCATGTTGGTGGTTATGCAAACGTTTATAGAGAAGAAGGCTTGGAACGTATCTCGCGTGCTATTAGACAAAAAATAAAGAATCCTAGACAATTATTTCTTATTTATTTTGCGCAAGGAAATTGTTGAATTATTATTTATTGAAAATCTGCAGACAATCCGTTTTAAGAGATGCACATGGCCTTGGATGCAAACCGTAACAGTTATACCAGTCCAATTAATTATCTATTGCTTGCGTTACAAGACAAGTATTGAATTCTCCCTACTCCTTACTAATAAGACGGAAATCCGAGCCCGTACCCGTGGCTGGATATTTATAATCTAATATACGACGCGTGCACATGAGTATGTATTCATAAGATCTTCGCATGTTCTAGACGCCAACTACTTTACCAGACTAATGTATTATTCAATTGTCCGCTAAAGGTTTTAGAGTTTTCCTTGTGGAACTCACTTTTCTTCAGACAACTATAAAGATTATAAAGAAGATGAAGAAATACGAAATTGCTCGTCTACCTTGCGTTTGTCTCGTATAGGGATCGATACTTTTATTTTTGTTAATTAATTATTAATTTTTTAAAGAGTCAATTAACACCAATTTTTAACAAACCAAATTAGTGTTATCATGTACTTAATAAAGTACATTAAGTAATTCATATTTTTAGAAATAAGATAAAATAATAAACTAGCTTAATTTTTAAAATAAAACAAACTAAATAAAAAAATTATACTTTCGTTCAGTCAGTTAATTTGAGATTCTCCCATTAAATATTGGATTGTTCTTATTCTTTGGATTGTCGGAGGAGTTAAGTCTACGTTGATGGCTATCTCATAACATTTCTTTTCCTCCAAATAAAAAGCATATAGAATCTAATTTATGTAAAGAGAAGAATAATTGACTAAAAAAGTATATATATGTATGAAAGGAGAAACTAGATGTTGACCTTGATGAATCGAAGAAAATTCAATTTATGGCAAAGTATAAATAAAGAACACAGTACAAATAAATAATTAAGTCAATAAAAGAATGATAGGATCTACAGGTAAAAAAAAAAACAAAAACAAAACATAGGGTTAAAAACATTAAACAAAAATTGAGAGAAGAAGTGACTTTATTTGATCTATAATGTTACATAAAATAAATAGAAATGAATAAAATGATAACATGTAAGACAAGAAAATACATGGAACGATGACGTGTAAAAGATTTGGATATTAAACAAGGAGAAATGGAAGGATTATGTGAAAAATATGCAAATGTAAAAGAGTTAAACAAAAAGGTGAGCATAGCAAAACATAAGCAGTAAGGAGAGGTTTAGAAATGTGGTTGTAAGGCAGTCGTTAACGAAAAATTGACACACCATAACTACATTCAACACCATACATTGCACCATAAATATATTCAACCTCGTCCATCTTGTATCTCGGATCCAACACATTTAACACTGCAACAATTTCTTCAACCTTATGCTAATAAAAATTCAACTTATCCATCATCTGCTTCGCCATAGTCCAACTAATCTCATTGGATTTAAACATCCACAGTAATAAAACATGCTTTATGTCTGACAGTGTGTTAAAACAACTTTGTGAAGTTGGATATTTTGTTCTCGAGAACAATTTAGTAGCATTATAAAATAATTCCAACTTCATGTAAAGTTCTTTAGCCAACTCCCACTAATCTTCTGTTGGCATGAATCTATACTGAGAATCCTTATCCCTCAGTCTTATAAACACCTCAGCATATGAGATTGCCGACTCCAACTTCTTCAAGGTTGAGTTCCATTTGGTCAGACAATCGGAAACCAACTTCTTTGAATTTGGAATACATAGAATTTGTGCAGTATCCTCAAAATTTTCAACCCTTTATGAGTTGCACTCTAATATAGAACACTATTCCAAATACAATCTATTGCTTCCCTTATCATCTCCAACCCATCCTTCACAATCAAGTTAAAAATATGCGCAAAATAATGCATATGAAATAACCTACCACCAACCAATAAGCTCCCATCCGCATATTACTCTTCAACTTTTGAATCATAGCATCCTTTGTGCTACAATTTTTGACTGTGATGATGGATATTTTGTTGTCGACGTTAAAATCCATTAAACATTCTCTTAACATGGTTGACAATTTCTCACTTATGTGTGTTGCTGACACATAAATGAACCTATCATGTACAAATATTAACAACATCAATAAATTCATAACATAATGAAAAAGTAAATGATAACAATATTACAGAATATAAATTCCCATAAAAGTATATTATGTATCGTCCAATCATTATCAACATAATGTGTCGTCGCCACCATATGACCCTTCTTTTGGTTATCAGTTGTCCACATGTCCATTGTTCTAGCAATCTGTCCTTCAATACTTGACAATGTTCTTGTTTTCTCCCTCTTCTTATCTTGGTAAATTTTCAATATCTCCTTCTTCATTGTATTCCGACAAGGAACCTTGAAAGTTAGTTGCAGTGAATAACAAAACATCTTGAAACTTTTACTTTCAACTGTAGACAATGATTGTTCGTCTCTAATAATCATTTTAGCCATCAAAAGTTATGATATGTTGTTATCAAAAGTTGTTACACTCAACTCATTCTTCCCTTTCATCAGGTTAGGGGTCAAAAATATTTGACCTCCTAAAACCATCTTCCTTCTAGTACATGAATCTATATGTCTCTTTAAATGAGATGTTCCACCTATTGAACCATTCAAATACAACTTATGACAATAATTGCATGCTACTTTTTCAATCCCATCGGTCGATCTAGTTTTGTTAAAGTGATTCCAAACTTCACTTTTATGTCAAGTTCTAGTTGAATCTCTATCCTCACTTGGTTTCGGAATAAAAGTTTCCACTTCTATCTCCGACAATGGATTAGAACTCTCAACTGAAGGAATATGCTCATCCATATGAAACAAAAAACATATAAATACTTGAGGTTAGAAATAATCAACATATAAATATTTGAGTTTATAAACAATCAAAATGAGCAATTGAGCATATCATAACAATTGAGCATATCATTATTAAAAACAATCAAAACACATATTTAATGGCAATATAAATTATATTAATATAAGAAGCAATGACGAAATATCATATGCTTATCTATTTAGTATTCGAAACATACATGTATAAATTATGTTAATATAAGAAGCATATCATTATTTACAAACAATCAAAACAATAAAGGTTGAAGATTAGTATCACATGAACAATAACAAGTGTAAGAATAGTGGAAAAGGTTTTTATTGTTATTTTAGGGTTAATGAATGAACTTAAAAACTTGGCAAAGAAATGTCCTATTGCTACATTATTGAAAGATTTAAGAATAATGGACAAAATGAATGCTCAAATAAACAATCTTACCAAACTTTGTAATTATGATACTGAAATAATCAATCACTTACTCTTCAGTTGTTCCTTCTCAATTACCATACATGAAATGAAACAATAAATATTTTATATGAAATATATTCACAAAATTATTTAATAAGTTAAAGGCACATTATTTCAAAAGAATCACGATTATAACCGAAAAATCACAACTATGTTATTATTTCAAAATAAGTGAACCACCTTAAAATTCCTGAGGCCTCATGAAAAGTGAAACACCATAGGTATAATGCCAAGCAAAACATATAAGGCATAAAGAAAATCATAACACCTCAAGTCTAAAACATATAATGGCTAATGCTAAATGAAACACCTTAGATTTAGAATAAAGTTTGGGTGCAAAATTCTCAATTGGGAGCAAACCCAAACAAGCAGAAAGGGAAAAGGAAGAAAAGAATAAAGGAATAATACAATATGTTTTGTTAAAAGGCTTACATTGTTAACGTTTTTAGCTATGTTTTGTGTTTAGGTATGAAAGTGCTGGCGTATATTGTTGAATTTGGAAAGGAAATATAGGGAAATGATTATGTGGTTACTTAGGAGATGCTAACTTTGGACCCCTCCAGGATCTCTTGCAAAATTACAGCATAACTTCGATATAAGGATGCTATTCTTTTCTACAACAAATATTTATTTACATTTAAAAGCATAAATATAAATACATAACATCTTTCATCTTAGCTGGTAAGTGGGAGATACTCTAACCTCCATTAGTAGTGGATGTAGTTTTTTTTTTCTATTTTCTTAAAATCTGTATTTAAGAGAAGAAAATTAATACAACTGAATCATCTCATGTTTAAATTACATGTTTAGACATTAAGGATGCTAATTCTTGAAGTTGGAGTTGAACATGCACAAAGGCAGGGCTCGACTTAGCAAACAGTAGCGAAAAGAATTGAAGAGCAGGGTGATATTCAAGTAGTTGATTGCCATCCAACTAATATGCAATCTAGTTTAGGTTACTCGGAGTATCAATAGACTCTAAGAAACCATACATAGGCTGTT
Organism: Erythroxylum ulei; assembly: GCA_027564395.1. Classification (NCBI taxonomy): domain Eukaryota; kingdom Viridiplantae; phylum Streptophyta; class Magnoliopsida; order Malpighiales; family Erythroxylaceae; genus Erythroxylum; species Erythroxylum ulei. Next base: position 30,978,557 of record JANITX010000003.1, on the reverse strand, counting down.
CAGTGAATAACTAATGGTTGCATGAATTGCATATAGCTCAAAAAAAATTAGAGTACTAAGAGAAAGAAGTTATGAAGTCTACATTAAATAAATTGGCAAACTAAATAATCGATTCTTATTTGCAAAGGACTTAACTGCTAAAAGTTAAAAATTCCTTTTAACTTTTTTATCAAATAGAGAAAAAGAATTAATCATATACATTATACATGCATTAAGAAGGTTGGGCATTTCATCAAACTCTATACATGCATTATCCTATATTCCTATTATTAAACATAAAAAGTTCACAAACAAGCCAAATCATATCCCCCACCAAACCACAATAATAAACTATTAATAACAAACCAAATTTGAGAATAAAGATCACCATAATACGTTGGTTAGTTAGTGCCACTGGTGACTTCAAACTTGCGATGGTTGATGACGACAAGGGGTGAAGAATAGCAATCAAACTCCAGCAGTAGAAAAACAAATGCAGAACAGAGCAGATGACATGATCCCACCAAAAAGAAGAACAAAATAATGAAGAAGTGAAGATTGACGAACAGATTCAACAGAATAGAAGAACGACAACAACGTGAGGGGGTGACTGGTTGTGTGTTAAATGAGAAGCAAAATGGCGTCATTTTGCTTGTGCTTTTTCTAAATTAAGAAGCAAAATGGTGTCGTTTTGTTCTTAAAGCAAAATGACATTGTTTTGATTGGGTAGTGATAAGTGCGAATTGTATCATGTTTTAGGGCTTAATTTGATATGCATTTAATTGTTAACTTAATCGTTTAGTATGTGTTTAGGTTAGAATTGTGCTAGTTTGTTAATTAATTATGTTTAAGTGTTTTTATGGGTTAGTACAAGTCTTTGAGCTTAATTATTATGTTTTTGAGATACCTTGATGTGTTTGTTAGTATTTCTGGGTCAACAACGAAGAACGGAGAAGTTTCGGAGACACTCTGTACAAAACAACAGCCGATGATCCTGGCACAACATACCACGATCGTGACAAAAGCACTGGAGCTAGCCCATGATCGTGGCCTGTTGATTGCAAAACCAATTCACTAGTTTTATGCTCAAAATTGCAAGTATACGAGGTGTAACTTGTAGTAAAGAACAGATATTGATCCCTCAGAGATTATGTTTAGACGCTACTTAATTAGGTTGCTTCATTTGAGAACCAATTGTAATGAATATAAACTGAAAAATTAAACTAAATCAAACAACTCACAATGAACAAATGATAAAACAAAAGTGGAGAAACTTGGAATTCAAGATTTAATAATTAGAGATCACTTTTTCCCTATCTTATCTCCATCCTACCTTGTTAATTGAATTTTGCCTCACCTAAAATGTCCTAATGTAATTCTTGTTCTATAACTCCTCCACTTCTCTTCTCTTCTCTTCTCTTCTCTTGGTCCCTAGCTCAATCACAAAGGTAGCCACCCTCCTTTCCTACACCAAAATGATCAATTCTTACCCTAAACCAACATCAAACATAAAAGAACAAAAATTAAAAATCAAACTAAACAAAAACACAAAAACTAAGTCCTAAAACACAACTATAACAACTTGTTATGTAAGAAACACATGCCAAATACTTAGAAAACACACTATTGCACAACTATCAACTTCCCCACATTTAAATCTTTGCTTGTCCTTAAGCAAAATCAAACACAACCAATCAATTCCATCACTTCATTTTCACAAATATCAAAGCATACAATCCCTCAAAGTTTAGCTAACTCAAATGTCAAGCTACTACACATATCATGACTACTTTTCTTTAGTGTAAATAAGCAAACTCAACTTATGACACCATCACTCAAAGATAAGTATAAATGCAAAATGAATCTTCCTCACGGTTTCACTTATTTCTCTCAAGTGTTTGATGGTTAGTGTTTCGCTCAAGCTCCCTATGGGAAACTACACTACCATAGGCTTGCTAATACACCAATTCTCCTCTACAATGATTACATGCATAAATAGATCAAAAGGACTTGCTTCGGGTTGTAGTGTAGTCAGGGTTAAGGTGGGTCAAAAGGGTTAAAAGGTTTAAAACAAGCATTCATAAAGTAATAAGTGAAGAACAGGATAACAAAAAATATTTCTAAGATGCACAAATGTAAATATACTACTACTCTGCACTTATTGATGCTACTAAAATGTTCTTCCTTTTCTTTCTAGATGAGTTAAGTGATACTTCTACTCTTGGATCATATTGCATTTAGATGTTATTTTGTTCATTGTTTCTTTTTAAGACTAATGCATCACTTAATAATCTGCTAAGCTTGTGAATGGGTAGGCTAATGGGGTTTTGGGTTTTAAAATGTGGGGTGTTTTCAAGAAACAAAAGAGTTAAGGCTCAACGGGGGTGGCAAGGGATAATAAAAGGTAGGTCATTTAAGCCAAAGGTTAACACAAAAAGGGCCTTAATCATCTCTATCAATCATGCATCCAATAGAATGAAACCGATTCAAAGCAAGTTTTGAAGGTAATAACATAAGGAAGCATCACACAAACAAAGAAATAAAATGACTATAGATGGAGTCATATAGGCTCAATCCTCACATTGGCTAAAATGAAAATTCATTATGCATCTCCACACTACCTTATTGTTCAAGTGTAAAATTTTGAGTAAGCTTATGCAACCAACTACTTTTTATCACTCAACATCGTTCACTCTCTACAAGTAGCCTGATCTGAGTTCAAGCATGGATTCAATCTCATTCTAACTAGCATGACAGAATCTCATGGCAAAACAAATCAAAATGATTCAAATGCGGTTCCATTGTTAACACAAAACAACAACCTAATATGCCTAAAACATGCATCCTAATTAATGCAAACACTGACTAAAACAAACTAAAACAATGCAATTGACAAAGCAAATGTCACCTACCTATACTTGGTTAACACGTTGTCCTCAATGTGACAAGGCAACCATAAAAGGAAACCAAAACAGAAAACATAATATCAAACAAACAAGCAAGTAAAACAACTAACAAGGTAAATAAAACAACGTAAAAAGTAAAGGGTAAGAAAGCTTCATGGAGATTGTTGTGGCGAAGGTGTAGGGGAATGAACTTCAATGTTCTTCATCCATATGAACTTGAGGAATTTTTTTTGATGTACCGTTGCTCCTTATGCACTTGTCTCATCTAGGTGCCGATCTCATTAATTTGCAGTGTCATTTTTTGATGGTTTTCGACCATTTGGTTGAGGATTTGCTAGAACTTGTCCACATCTGCTGCTGTGATTGGTTTGTCTTCAACTGCTTCTTCTTGGGGCTCCGGGGGCACCTAAGAAGAGGATGGTTCTTAATAGTAGTGCACATCTGAGGATTTTAGAGCTCCATAGAATGGGGCTTCAAAATTTTAGAAGATCTCAAATAAGGTATATCAAACATATTAGGTCTAGCTATGTGCAAACCATCCACATCAAGATTGTAGTGCAAAGTCAAATTAGTAACAATGTAAGCCATGCCAAAATGTGAGCTTTTCTTAGTAATAGAACCCACATTAGATTAAAAAAATGTGATTAAGGGGTATTCACTTTAATTTTACGATCCAGACACTAAAGAAAGAAAAGTTCCTTAGCTGAACACTTGTTGCTTTTACTTTTGTTAAAAACAATTAGGCACATAAACTTGTGAAGAAGTAAGTGCTCGGTGCTACGGATCAAACTGTTGGGTGCATTCCTAAAGTCAAAAGTGTTTTCACCCGTAAGGATCTTCCAATAATCATCCACATTAAAATCATCATGGTCATCCAAAACTTTGGTATTAGATAATTCAAAGAGCGCACGAATGACAATATAATCCAACCTATATGCAAGGCCACCTATCCTAAACCAGAATGTGTCCATTTTAGCATTGTAGAGCACAGTGGTGAAAAATTCTATAGTCATGATGGGGTATGTCAATACATCACAATGAATTAAATGACCCTAACCAATATTTACAGCCAACCTTTCAATGTTATGCCTAGAGTTTCTAACAGGTTAAAATCAAAGTATCTAAGAGGCAATAACTCTCTATCTTTAAAATCCTAGAATCTCATACCTTCTTGCTCTAAAAAAATAGGGCATGGGGTGCGAAAAGTGGTTGTCATATCACGTTTACCTTCTCCAGAGACTTGGAGGCGTAGTTGGTCGGTAGGTTTACAGGCTAGAAGCTTCCTTGGAGCCATTTAAGGAGAAAAACCTACAAAAGTGTCAAGAGAGAGATTATCATGTTTTTTTAGAGAGAAAGAGAGAAAAGCTTACCAAATCCTTGGATTCTTAATGTTGGACCCCGAACTTTTGGTGAAAATTAGAAATATTAAATGATATTTAAATGAGAAAGAAATTAGTGAGAAATTTATGAATTTAAGAAAATTTGATGAATTTAAGAAAAATTTTTGAGAAAAGAATTGTTTAGTTTTGAGGACTTTGATACTTGAGTGAATTTGTATGAATTATGAGAGGAAAGAGAATGA
>JANITX010000003.1:30841351-30860407 GCA_027564395.1 Erythroxylum ulei | reverse complement strand
AAACCTAGCAGCTATTCCTTATATAAGGTACTATTTTGCCATGATACAGGTACGACATTAGAACCTTATTGTTTTCTGCTCATAGCTGCCAAAACCCTCACAAAAGACTAACTTGAGCGTCGGAAGAGCCTACCGGCAGTCAACCCCCGGTGCACCTTATTGTTTTGCAGGAATTCTTCAACCAAAGACAACCACTCTCATGGATCCAAGCAACGACGTCCAGCCTCAGCAGATTCAGACAGAACCAAGTTGTAATCAAATTCTTCTAAATTTTATGTACCAAAAAAAAGACAAAAAGAATTTACTTGATTTTATATTACTTAGAAAGTTTTAAATTTTAATTGCTAAAAAGTTAATATTTTAATTTAATGATCTGATTTAATTTTTAAACTTTGTGAATCGCGTGACTAGCTGCTAACGGTCCACATTCATCTGTCTTTCCCAACTTCTCTCTCTAGTCTCTACGCACCCGACATGTCGGCGCTTCTCTGCCCTGCCGGCGTCTCACCTGCCAACAGATTGTGGACCGATCATCGCCCTTTTATATCATCAACACAACCGTTTTCATCAGCATTCTTTCCCCTGCTTCGGCCGCGTTTTCGTTCTCTTTCCACCGTCAGGAGCTCCGTCACCTTGTCACTCTTTGATGTCAAGGGCGGTAAAGGGTACGTATTCCGTATCTTGTTTCTGGGTGTAGCTTCCATTTTGAATCAATTGTTTCATTATCTCTCCAAATTGGTTATTCTGTATTTCGGAAATTGAGAAACCTTGCTGCTTTATAGAATGGGCGGTTTTTTCGATGTTGAGCTTAAAGTGCGTGATTACGAGCTGGATCAATATGGAGTTGTTAACAATGCTGTTTACGCCAGTTATTGTCAACATGGTAAGATAAGATTTGAGCATATTAGTCCATTCTTATTCAACGTTGACAATTTCAATGGATTACGGACTATCCCATTTTTGTTTGAAAGAAATTTTTAATTAAGTGGAAAAAATTATTAATGCCCATCTTTCTTAATCAATAGAATGCAGCTATAATCTTATATTTGGGTCTTGAGCTATATACTTATCATTTTCTGCAATCCTGTGCTTTAACCAGGTCGTCATGAACTTTTGGAATATATTGGCGTTAGTGCTGATTCTGTTGCCCGTACTGGTGAGGCATTGGCACTATCTGAGTTGTCACTCAAATTCATTGGTCCTCTGAGAGTATGTCTTTGATCTTCGTCAATGTTGATTATAGCTCTATGTGTGCCTAGTTCTAGAGAATTATGCCCTCTTATCTAATTACATTTGTGTCGTGCTCTATTGGACTTTGGCCTTTTCATAGTGAAAAGGGTTGTAACTTAAAACTTGCATGGTATTTTGAGCAAACAATTCTGCATTTTGTCATTGCTAGTACAAGAGCTGTGCTCTTAGAAAGGGAATTCCTACTTCTATCAGATGTTATAATTTCTTAACTATGTTACATGAACAGGACACTTTACAAGAGCTATGCTCTTAGAAAGGGAATGGCTGCTTCTATCAGATGTTATAGTTTCTTAACTACAGAGGTTATAGTTTCTTAACTATGTCTGTTTCATGAACAGGACACTTTATAATTTCTTTCAACCGTGAGATTGAATGCATAGAGTTATACGTGTTGCTCTTGGGAGAAATGTGAATCTCTTTGAGCTTTTGATAAACAGTATCTGTTTTAGATATTTTACTCTTTCTGTTTCTTGTCGGTGCCTTCGTTCAACTAGAGCGGTGATAAGTTTGTTGTTAAGGTGAGAGTCTCTGGCTCCTCTGCTGCACGCTTATATTTTGAACACTTAATCTTGAAGCTGCCAAATGGAGAGGTTTGTTATTGTTACCCTCAAACTTATAATTTCACTTCTTGGGGCTTTTCTCAATGCTCATTAGTTTTATTTATGTCACACAGCCTGTTTTGGAAGCAAAAGGTACTGCTGTTTGGCTTGATAAGAATTATCGTCCTGTTCGTATTCCAGCTGAGGTGAGATCTAAATTCGTTCAATTCATTCGCCATGAGGATTCTGCTTAATGTTATTCCAAGGAATTGAACAATTTGGTAGGTGAAGATGAAACTCCTAACATGTTCCTGTCATGAATTCCGTATATGTTTGGAGAAAGATGATTCCATGCAGACCTCGGAAGCCCCAGCTTCCAGTTTTTTAACCTCATGCAAAATAAATCAGTTAGTTTGACATTTCTGCAAGCGAAGCCTGTCTTGAACAATATTTAAGGTTCTTTTTTACCAGTGCTAGATCTTTTTCTTCTTACATCTTTTAAACTTGACTATATTCTTAGCACCTATTATTCTTATGATACTACATAGAAGAACTAGCTATTATGATTATACAGAATGAAACATATGTTTTTGTGGAGTAGCATTAAACTATTAAATGAACAAGTCACATGGTCTGGAGCTTGCTTTATAGTTGTATGGATTTTATTTTATTTTCTGAGGAGGGTAAAAAATTAATCTGGAGCTTCATTACGCGCTTGAGGGGTGTTATCAGTTTTGAAGTGCATTCAGGTGTCCATTGGCATACTTAGCAGTACATAGTCTGTAAAGAGTAAAGAGATTGAATAGGAAAATTGAAGGAATTCTACTTGAGAAATGGAAAGACCTTCACCTTATGCTTATATTTGCATGGTGGATCAAAGGTCTAAGTTAGATTTTTCCCCACAATCTTATTTGGTTAGTGACAATGTACAAAATGGTCGCAGGATTAAAATATTTTCAGTGATTGTAGCACTACTATAAAATGCGGTAACCACAATCAACATATTGGAATCGTAGTTTTAGTCTGTAATTAATGCTGTGATTTTGAGCAACAAAAATGTGAAGAACTTGGTTTAAAAGTTGAATTAAATATAATTAGTTAATAGATCAAAGAATATCGTAGCTTTATTTGCTCACATAATTTTGTCTTTTGGGCATCATCATTCCCATCAAGGTCAGTTGTTGAGAATGTATATCTAACAAAAATGAACAGTATAAAATAAAACAATAAGAATATAACAAGATTTTTTACAGAGATTTAGCCAATTTGAAGTTCTTGCCCTACTTCCACTAGAGGGTGTTTGGTTCATTTGTTGGAATAGGTAAGGAATGGAATATTATTCTTAGGAATAAAATAGATGAGGAATATAATAGAATAAGTATTAGTTAGTGTGGTTTATTGCTAAAGAATTTCTATTTTAATATTTAGTTTGAAAACATAAACTTAGAATGATAAAGGAATAATTAACAAAAAAAATCAAAATATTACATTATTATTATTAGTAACTTTCTTATTATTCTTATTCTTATTAATTTCGTTGTTATTATTATTATGATTAAATTTCTTCTTCTTCTTATTATTCTTCTTATTCTTATTAATAATTTATTATTATTATTATTATTAAAATTAAAATTAAAATTAAAATTATTATTATTATTATTAATTTTCTTCTTCTTATTATTATCATTATTAATTTTCTTCTTCTTATTAATATTATTATTATTTTGCAGTGGTTAATTTTTTTTTTTATATATTTCGTGAATGTAGTCTGACTCATGTCAGCATTCCTTAAATAGTCCCAATTACAGAGTAAAATAACATTGGAATGATATTGAAAATAAACTTAAGGCTATCCAAGACAAATGCAACTTGAGTACAAGCAGTTTAAACATGGACTTGCAAACTTTCTAAACGATTTGTAAGATCTCTAATTGTGATTCAAGAAAATGTTCTCTATAGTCTAAGATGTCTGAGAAAGATGTATTTTCATCCACCATCCAAATATGGAGCCATTACAACCACAAGTTGATCCACAACTGTACTGTGATTACAGAAGGATGAAAAGCAGAAAAAAAAAATGAAGCGCAAGATATAACAAAATGTGCATCTTCTACACAGAGTTCATAAGACTATAATAATGATAAAGGAAAATATCAAGGAATCTCATAAAAAGTTTTTGAACCATATGATATTCATAGATGCAGTAACTTCCTAAGCTCCAAGAAGGCAGATTAAGAGGGTATCCAGTTAGAATATATATCTGCAAACATTACTAGATATTAAAATCATAAAATCTATTCAGTAATTTTGAACAATATACCAGCAAGTATCATCACAACAATAATGACCAGACCTCAGGATTCTTTTCCATCTCAGCAGTGAGGGCTCCAATTAACCCAGGATGCAGCCTAACATCGTCATCCAAAAACAATACGTACTTGCTGTCCTTATGCATTTGCTCCACCCCAATCTTGACAAAAACACAATTATAAATATATCAGAATACTAGTAAAGCATGCTTCTTGAAGCAAGAATAGAAAGGATAACATGTCATAACAAGGTCCTAGACATGAAAATAACAAAACGTATGATTCCACCACATCTCTCAAGTGAAGTACACTAAAACTTGGAAAAAAAAAAAGTTTACTAATGATGGTTAAAATACAAAGAAATAATTAAAAGAAGTTGTAGGTTGCCAAGTACCAATTGATTATGAATCTTCTGACTACATGTTGTTCGCTTCAACTTCATCCTGCCGGGTAACACATGATTGAGAGTCAGGAAAGAAGTTGTTTAGGCAAATACTCCAGAAGCCAACATAAATATGAGGATAACAATGCCAATGACATACTCAGAGATTTACAAAGAATATGAACATATTCTTCGGTAATGAAAGCATTCACCATTATTCTCCGAAAGGTAAAGCATTTCATATAACAGTAGAAGCAAACACAATGTAGTAAACTTCAATAGAAAGATAAGCTTCTAGAATAGATAATGAATTTGAAATATAGGACCGTCTTATGCTTAGCTGCATAAACCATGAACACACGTCTTGTTACAATCAAGATCATCTGCTAGTTATCCTGAATAACCAGTATTTTCAATACAAAATTACATTAGTGCTTCAAATCTACCTTGAAATAAGCTAACAAGTGAGATACAACATGATAAGCAGGGTCTTCTTCACCTTCCACTACAAAAAGGAATTCCAGTGGACCGCCATAGAGTGATGTAATCTGCATTTATGCATGAGTCAGTAATAGCCGTAAACACTCATAGTAGAATAGCTTCTAAAGACCAATAAATAAAGCTCAAATGTTAGAATCAAATATGATTATCATTAGAGATATATTGCACTTATCTTCTTGATGAAGGAAATTACAGAAAAAAAAGAATGATGCATTCTTAGCCAATAATTCTTTAAAAATAGTCCAGATGTGTAAACTTTATCTTGAAGACAAAACTAACACTCATCATCAAATAGTTTAGAGATCCAGGAAACAAACAACATCAGTAAAATCATATAACCTGTGGCTGATAAGAACATTTAGAACAGGAAACTGAAAATAATAAAGACAAATAGCATGCTTATTTTCCTCAATTTCCTTTTCCTCAAACAAGGTGAAAATTAAGCAGTGATAAGCTCCGCAAGTATACAGGTTTAGTTGAAGCAATTAAGTGTCGATCCACAAGGACTAGGTCAAAGTACTAAATTCAAACCTTCTAAATTTGCTAAGCAATTAAATATGAACATTCGTTTGTGAGGGAAATGTCAACACACAATTAACAGAATTTTACCTAATATTCTAGAAATTTATTCCAACAAAGAGTTTATGTTATCCTTATGAAATAAAATATTGATCTAAGTTCATTAACCCACTCTTATCAATTAATTCTCTCGAAGTAATTGACGTGTTGATTTCAATTTTTAAACTAGTTTTCTAGATTAAATCGAATCCAACCCAATGAACACAATGTTTAATCTCAAATACTCTTAATAAAGAATTCTATTTCTAGATATTCTTTCAATTAAGTCTAATACAATAATTCAGACATTAAACATCACTTTTTAGTATTTAGTTTAACATCTATCAACATTCAATATGAAACCCTAGATTAGAAAGATCAAATCTTCATTATATCAAAATACTATACAAAAATCAAAAAGGTTTACTACATAAATTCCAAGTTGAAACAAACATCCTAGAATAAGAAAATTTACAGAATCATGATTGAATTCAACCTAAAAGTAAAAGTTATAAACATGAACATCCAAGACAAAAAACAAGTAAAAGAGGAGGAGAAAGAACTCCAGTTGATTCCTAAATCTTGATCAATTTTCAAGTCTCCTCTTACCATTTTTTTCTGCTCTTTTTCCTGTCTCTTCTTTTGTCTTCGTCTGGAACTCCCCCTGGATCTCTCCTCCTTACCTCCCTTTATCCCTCGCCAGTTAAATGCCTTTTAACCAATTAAAACTATGAACACCATCATACATAGTCCGTGTGCCCATACATGGTTAGCCTATGTATCGTTCGGGTCTAGCTTGTGCTTTCTCATCGTCACACACAACTCGTGTTGGTTTACACGGTCAGACCGTGTGCCTTAAGGTCTGGCTTGTGCTTTTTGCTACTGGAAGACACGGTCCGTGTCTATTCACATGGTTAAACCATGTAATCCTCTGATCTTTATTTTCCTCCTGAAACATCTGCAAACACTGAAAACAAAGCAGCAGTACCAAATTCACAAAAACAAAAGGCAATTTAACATCATTCAATACAAAAATAATGACAAAATAGAGCTAAAATATATCAAGAATATCAACTTATCAAACTCCCCTATGCTAGACTTTTGCTTGTTCTCAAGTAAATCAAACTTAAATGCAAATTAAAAGGGAAAAATAGATCAAATGTAATAAAGTTAAGATCACAAGATCAAGCAAAAATAATTCATTGCATCTCATCTTAATCAAATACTCACTCCAAGTAATAGTTCATCACTCACTATCTCTACCAAGCTTAGCTCAAAAATTCAATAAACCTTAATCACAATAGTTATTCATCGGCATCTTCAAATCAATCAGGACTCAAAGGAGTGCAAACAAACATTTCAAGAAAAAAAAAACAAATTACCATCATCCCCACCCCCTTAATCGTCCTCTTTATCTCAAAGGAATGCTTGGAGACAAATTTATTAATCAATATTATTATTCCCTAGTAATACACACCTCAAAAGGGTACCTCATAGGGTATTTCCCTAGTAGCTTGCATCTCAAAGGGGTAACTAAAGACCAAATAACACCCTCAGTTGTTTCGAGTCATTAAACGGCCCAAAAAGGGACTTAACTCTCCCAATTGCTAGTTGCTCTGTACGTAAGCCACTTAAGGAGCACGAATGCCATGTCATTCATATCGATTAGAATTGGTATACCAAAAGTGTGTGATTTTACGGAATTGGTATCAGCCCAAAAAGGGGAAATTCCTCCCAATACTAGCAACTCTATACATTCAAGAATTTAAGGGAAGATGACGCCGTTCCACCAACTTCAGCCAGTATTGGTACTCACACAGGTCACCTAAGAATAGTCGACTCTTTTTTTATATTTATATTTTTTAGATTAAAATTTATTGATTTCTTTAAAAGCAAGACAATTAATCAATTCCCCAATAACAAAATAGAAACAATAACGGGGTCCCCAAGAAAGATAAATTAGTTAGTCCCTTTCGACTTAAAAAGCTAACTAAAAGAGTTTGGATAGTAGGCCAATTTATCTCGGAGCTAAGCCTAGTTATGAATGGGCTTCCACCACTACTAAGGAGTTAATAGTTGACAAAGATGAGTGCAAGTTGAAAGCGCAATAACAAACCACCTAAATGCTCTAAAAGAACTAAATAAAGCAGTAAACAAACAATGAAATAAAACAAAGATAATTACGTGCAAAGAAACACACAAATGTATAAAAAAATAAACTATCATGTTTAAGAAGAAAATAAATGAAAACAAAGTGAAGACAACAAAACAAAACAAAAACGAAAATATTTACAAAACTACAAAACAAACAAACAAAACACAAAGTGACCCTCCCCTACTTAAAATTAGCATTGTCCCCAATGGAAGAGTATGTGGGAAAAGGATCACGGAGAAGATGAGGGGGTTGGAGGGTGTGGTTGTCCTATAGAGGAATACAACTTATGCCACAAGTTAAAAGCGGTGGTCATATCTTGAATTTGAGCATTATGAGACTCAACCATTTGCTGCAAAGTGGTGTGATTGGAACTAAGAGTAGAAAGGGTATCTCCTAAATGATGAAGATAATGACCTTGATCGGTTATTAGGGTACAGAGACTTGCTTGTTTAGTTTGAATGGAAGTGAGTGTGGATTGTAGAGCACTAAAATTGAATGTGGAAGGAGCCAGTTGGAATGAAGAGGAGGGTATTGAAGGATGTTGGGTAGGAGGTGGGCATCATCGGATGGAGTTAGAGTGGTGTGATCTAACAAAGACATCTAATCTATGTTTGAGGGATCACGAAGAGTGGTATAGGTTGGGCATGGCAAACGGAACTTGACATTATTAGGGTAATCCCAACAATGTTGTCCCCTTACCGTTTTACAAATATGCATAGCTTCCAGAGTGGGGTAATCTAGTCGCTCAGATCCTTGAACAAGAAATTCCCTATTTTGAAAGGGATCGAAGCCTAAAGATAAAGCAATGGGGGTGATCAAACCACCTATAAGAATTTCCCCATTAGGTTGAGTAGCGACATGTTGAAATTGATAAGCCAAGTAAGAACCTACATCAACTATTTCACCAAGGTACATAGCATACAAGAAATACAATTAAGAGGTTCGAACAACATTGGTGCTATCACCTCTAGCGAAAATTCCACTAGATAAAATGCAGTGAGCATAACAAAAGCAGGGATTTTTGATGCAAGTGGCTCTAGAGGAGCTAGGGTTATAGAATGGGCCATCAACAATGCGAGACCAAAAGCAAAATCGGTTAAAGCTAGGGGGGAACCTTATGATGAGTGATGTCTAAGTCAGTAGGAAGGGAATAAATGGCATTGAATTCATCCAGGGTTAAAGTGTGTCTTTTCCCTAGAAGTTGCAAGGAAATCTTACCTACTTGACAATCACGCCCATGAGTAACCTTAATATAAATTGTACTAAATAATTCTAAAGTTATGTTAGAATACGTTGAGCACCTAACATCTAGAAAATTTCTCAAACCAATAGCAGCAAACAATCGATATATATCATCTAGTAAGTTCAAGGTACTCAAAGTGTCCTTATCATAATACCTAGTCGCAACAAGATGTCTACCTTTTAATTTTTCATATCGAGCACAATCATCATTATCAAGTAAACCAAAGGGATTAGAATTACCTTATTACTATAGTGGTTGAGACGATTGATGGTGGCTCGAGCTTGACCCTTCAAGTGAGATTCGACTCCTCTTAGGTCTCATTGTTGAAGTGTGATGACGACTAGAATGAGTGGAATTGAAAATGGAAGAGAAATGAGGAGATGGGGATAATGAAGAAGATAGTAGATAGGTGTGTGAGTGGAGTGGGAAATTATGATTAGAGATGAGATTGAAGAGGGTAGACTGCAAGTGTTAAGGCTAGGGTTTGGAGAGAAAATAAGGAGAAGATGAATGTGAGAGAGAGAAAGGGAAGAAATGGTGTTTTTAACAAAAAGAGGTGTTCAGGTGCTTCACATGGGCCGTGTGGGTGGACATGGTGAGACCATGTAAATTAGGGGCGGGAATTGGAAAAGGTTGATATGGGCCATTTGAATGGATGCAGTGAGACTGTGTATCCTTCGGTTGATAGAACAATTATCACTGGTTCAGAATAATGGTCGTGTGACTTCACACGGTTGGACCGTGTAATCCAATGCAAAAGGTTTTTTTAATACTAATACCTGCATAAACTTGAAACAAACAAATCAAATGTGAAAGAAATAATGTAAACATATACATATAAACAAAGCTCATCGAATGGTGTGAGCAAACCATTGAATTGTATTAGTTTCGTTAAGGCTCTGAAAGTGCCAAAGTTGTTGTGGCACCTAAGGGATGTCCTGCAAAACAAGGTTTTAGGCACTGGCCATTAACCTTAAAGGCTCCTGAAACTTCACTCCAAACCTCGATTGCGCCATGTGGAAACACTTGTAGAACTCGAAATGGACTAGACCATCTTGACTTGAGTTTACTTGGAAAAAGATGAAGACGAGGGTTAAATAACAAAACTAAATCACCTTCTTCGAACCGCTTCCTGGTAATATGTTTGTCATGCCACAGCTTGGTCTTTTCCTTGCACAAGAGAGAACTCTCATAAGCTTCTAATCTCAAAATGTCCAACTCATTCAATTGCATTGCTCTCTTTTCACCAGTAGATTTTATATCAAAGTTGAATGTTTTGACAGCCTAATATGCTTTGTGTTCTAACTCTACTGGTAACGACATGATTTATAGAACACAATCCTATATGACGTTGTACCCAAAGCTGTTTTAAAGGCTGTTCGGTAAGCCCAAAGATGATCATCAAGCTTTGAAGACCAGTCTTTCCTTGACTTATCAACTGTCTTTACCAAAATACCCTTTATTTCCCTATTAGAAACTTCAGCCTGCCCACTTGTTTGCAGATGATATGGTGTAGCAACCCTATGAAAGACACCATATTTTTGCAAAAGAGTCTCATGGGGCTTATTACAAAAGTGAGTACCATTGTTACTCAAAAGAACTCTCGCAATTCCGAAACGAGTGAATATATGTTTCTTCAAGAACTTGATTACCACCTTAGCATCATTCGTGGAAGTTGCAACTACCTCTACCCATTTTGAAACATAATCTACTGCTACTAAAATGTAGAAGTTGTTATGGGAATTAGGAAACGGACCCATAAAGTCACTTCCCCAAACATCAAACAATTCAACCTCTAAAATTCCAGTTTATGGCATCTCCGCTCTTTTTGACATGTTTCCTAATTGCTGGCAATTATCACATGTAGCCACATACTGCTTCACATCTTTGAACAAAGTAGGCCAAAAGAAACCTACTTGGAGAACTTTGACGGCTGACTTATCTGGATCAAAATGACCACCATAAACTGTTGAATGGCAGTGGTGAAGAACACTCTTAACTTCATCTTCAGGCAAGCACCATCTAAAAATACCATCGCCATAATATTTATACAGTAATGGCTCTTCCCACACGTAGTATTTAGCATTAGAGATGAGTTTCTTCTTCTGTTGATAAGTAATCTCTGGTGGGAACACTCCACAAATGATGTAATTAACTAAGTTGGCATACCATGGTGTTGCAAGAGATGATATAGCTAATAGTTGTTCTCCTGAAATGGAATCATCAATGGGACATTCTTCACTTGGATAGTAATTCGGGAAAGGTGATCAGCTACTACATACTCAATACCAGCTTTATCCTTGATTTCCAGATCAAAGTCTTGTAGTAATAGATAAGACGTGGTTTGGAGTCCTTCTTTTTCAACAAATGTAGGATAGCTGCATGATCTGTAAAGACAACAACTTTAGAATTAATTAGGTAAGACCTAAACTTTTCTAGAGCAAAAATGATTGCTAAAAATTTCTTTTCTGTGGTGGCATAATTGATCTGGGCCTCATCTAAAGTACGACTAGCGTAGTAGATGGCATAAGGCTTGTTGTCTTTTCTTTGTCCCAAAACAGCTCCCAAAGTATAATCACTTGCATCGCACATCACTTCAAATGGAAGATTCCAATCAGGTGCTTGCATAATCGGAGCTGTAACTAAAACATCTTTCAAAATGTGATAAGCACTCAAACAATCTTCATTAAATTTAAAAGGTATATCCTTGACAAGTAAACGTGTGAGAGGTTTTGTTATTTTGGAAAAATCTTTGATGAACCATCGATAAAAACCAACATATCTAAGAAAACTTCTCACACCTTTTACTGAGGTAGGTAGGGGTAATTTTTCAATTACTTCAACTTTTGCTTTGTCAACTTCAATACCTTTACTTGACACCAAATGACCCAATACAATCCCCTCTTGGACCATAAAGTGGCACTTCTCCCAATTCAAATCTAAATTAGTTTCTTCACATTTTTCCAACACTTTTGACAAAATTTTCAAACAATCATCAAATGACAAACCATAAATAGAGAAGTCATCCATAAGCACTTCCATTATGTTTTCAATGAAATCAGAAAATATGGCCATCATATAATGTTGGAAAGTAGCAGGGGCATTACAAAGACCAAAAGGCATTCTCCTATATGCAAAGGTACCATATGGACATATAAAAATGGTTATGTCCTGATCTTGTGGGTGAATGGGAATCTAGAAGAAACCCGAATAACCATCAAGATAACAAAAGTAAGAGTTCCTAACAAGTCTTTCTAACATCTGGTCAATGAATGGAAGGGGAAAATGATCTTTCCTAGTTGTAGAATTCAACTTATGGTAATCTATGCACATTCTCCACCTAGTGACAATCCTAGTTGGAATGAGTTCATTCTTTTCATTTTTCACCATTGTCATCCCTCCTTTCTTAGGAACTACATGGACTGGACTAACTCACTTACTATCCGAAATAGGGTAAATTATGCTAGCCTTAAGCAACTTCAAAATTTCCTTTTTAACAACTTCTTGATACTAGGATTTAACCTCCTTTGATGTTCCATGGTAGGCCTATGGTTGTCCTCCATTAGGATTTTATGCATGCACACAGAAGGATGAATTCCCTTAAGGTCATCTAAAGAATAACCTATGGCCTTTTTATGCTTTCTTAAGACGCTAACAAGTTTTTCAATATCAACAGCATCCAAGTTAGCATTCACAACCACGGGATAAGTAGAATCAGGGCCTAGAAATTCATACCTTAAATTGGAGGGAAGAGGTTTGAGTTCTACCTCCGGTGCTTTCACTTCAGTTTGTTGATCCATTTCTAGAACCTCAAACTACTCTTCTTTAACCTTGTAATTTGCAGGGAGATTTGCTAAAGCTTTAGCAATCATGGTTACTTCTGGAATCTCATAACTTAGTGTTCCATTAGTAATTAAACAATGCTCAAGAAAATCATCCAAATATTGTTTAGACAAATAGGTATTTACAATGGAATCAATTACATCAATTCTAAAACAATCATCAAACAAACTCGGGAATTTAGTAGCTTTTGAAAGGTCAAACTGAAAACAATCCTCACCAATCTTAAAAGATAATTTTCCATTTTTCACACCTATCTAACATCCTGCTGTAGCAAAAAATGGCCTCCCAAGAATGATTGGGGTACGGGTGTCTTCCTCCATTTCCAAAATAACAAAATCAATAGGCACATACAAATTACCTACTTTAATAGGCACATCTTCTAATACACTGACATAATATTTAACAAATCAATCTGCTAATTGCAAAGCAATAGTAGTGGGTGTCAACTCTCCTAAATCAAGCTTCTTACATAAAGAAAGTGGTATTAGACTCACATTTGACCCTAAATCACACAAAGCATGTTCAATTGTAACTTTACCAATTTGACAAGGGATTGAAAAGCTACCATGATCTTTGAGTTTTGGAGGAAGCTTGTTTTGAGTGGCAACACTATGTTCAACAATCAAGGAAACAGTTTCATGCTCTTTTAGCTTTCTTTTATTTGACAAAATTTCTTTAAAAAACTTAGCATAAGAAGGCATTTGAGAAAGTGCAACTGTGAAAGGAATGTTGATGTAGAGCTTTTTGAGAACTTCTAAGAATTTCCCAAATTGAGCATCTAATTTGGGTTTGGCCATTCTATAAGGAAAAGGTATTGGTGGAGTGTACGGTTTGTGGAATTGCTTGTCTGCTTCCTTAGAAGGATCATCCTCACTTTTCTTTTCCTTCTCAACCTCTACCTTTCTACTAGCCCTGTCTTGAGTTTCAATCGCTCCTTCTTTCCTAGGATCATGGGGTCCTACCAATTGTTTTCCACTTGTCAATGTTAAAGCTTTACAATGTTGCCTAGTATTGGTTTTAGGTTGACTAGGTAATTTCGTTGCTGGTATGGTCGATGAACTAGCCTAATGTGCGATTTAGTTTTCAAGCAAATTGTTATAGGTAGCTAACAGGTCTACTTTAGAGGTTAATTGCTTGATGGTTTCTTCTTGTTGTCTTTGGGCTAGTAACATGGATTCCATCATACTTTCCAAGTTTGATTTTGGAGGTCATGGTAGATTGGAAGGTTTTCAAAATCTAGGAGGTGGTCTAATGTTTGGCTAAAATGGGGGGTTTTGGTTATTCCTTCAGGAGAAATTGGGATTGTTCCGCTAACCTGGGTTGTAAGTGTTTGAATGTGGGTCAAATTGAGGCATGGGGTTAAAGTTGTTAATTGCTTGAATTTGGTCACTACCCTGATCTCGACCAAAAGGACTACCAACTTGACAATTAACAGACTCATGATCAATAGAACCATAAATTTCACATGCAGAAGTAGAACTACTGGCATTCACATAATTAACATTCAAACAATCTAACCTGTGAGTCATGGGATCGACTTTACCAGAAAGTATAGTAAGTGCATCAACATTATACTTACTTAGAGTACGTTTTGCTGCTCCTTGTTCATTGGACCATTAGTAGTTATTGAGAGCCATCTCTTCAACAAGATTGTATGCATCAGTATAACTTTTATTCAAAATTGCTCCACCAGCTGCAGCATCGATTAATGTCCTTATTGACTAGAGTAATCCATTATAGAAGTTATGAAGGACCATCCAAGTTGGTAAGCCATGGTGTGGACATAACCAAAGTAAATTTCATGGTTGTTTATCTTTTTTTGATAATGACAAAGGGGGGATAGTAGGGAGAGTTTACTTAAGACTTCACTGAAATACTTGGCATATGAGTAGGGAGAGTATTTACTTATATTTTTGAAACCTTTGCAATTGAAATTCTCTTATTGCGATATCATATAAGATAGGTTCCTACTACTTAGTGGTAGTAAGAGGCTCCTACTAAGTCATGGTTATTAATAAGGACCTATAAATTATAGGTATCTTTTGAAACTCCTCTCAATCATTTGAATTTTTAAATATTTATGTTTATTAGTTGTCATTATCAAAAAGTGGGAGATTGTTAGCTCAAGGTTTGTTATTAATGATTTTGATGATAATTATATAATAATTTAAATTTTAAATTTGATTTATTAAAATAGGTAATGATATAATATTTTAAAAGAGTGTTTCCTTTTTTGTAGGATCCTTCTCAATGAACTTACCTTATTTATTAGAAATGAGTCCATAATATTTGAAAGGATCTTGCCAATCACATAATTTGACAATCAATTTCAAGAAATTGTCAAATTTTTTCTTAACGACTAGATATTGAAAGATTTCGGCAAAGATGATATCGAAGATTTTTTAGACTCAAAGCCAACACATAATATAAGTGGAGCAAATACTAGTTAAAGAAAATATCTATTTGCGAATAAGTCAGATTTTTGAAATATATCAATAGCATCAATATTCTTAAAATTTAGATCTTTATCAAACTCTTTATGGCTTAGAAAGTGAAAATACTTTGTTGAGATAGATTGTGATTCCTTGAAGCTTACATTGAGCAAACCTATATTCATTTTTGTTGAGAGCTTATAAAGGCTTGTAAAACACTACGAGTGTGGAAGGTTGAAGAACCTTGAAAAATATATACTTGTGAGCTTGGAGAGGCTCATCAAAATTTACCGCTCAGAGTTTCATAGTGAAATACTCAAGTTGGATACTTAGGGACTAGATGTAGGTTTTGTTATAAGCCGAACCAGTATAAATTGACTGTGTCACTCTTTCTTTCTTAACTTTTAAAATTTCTGCATTATAGTGTTTGTGTTTAATTTGCAAGAGGCTCCTTTACTTTTAGAATAGACTTATGTTTTAATATTGCAGGAGGTTTCTTTAATTTTGAACGTTAACAGGCTCCTTTCGTTTTGAACATTAACAAACTCCTTTCGTTTTGAACTTTAACAGGCTCCTTTTATTTACGAACTTTTTGTTAAAATTTAGAAGGCTCTTATCATTTACACAAATTGTTAGTAACATGCAATTTTTTAAGACACACAATTTACCCCCACCCTTTGCGTGTGTTTGTTTTATCGTAGGGTTCATCTTCACCCTAAGAAATGGGTATGTGTAAGCATTCCATTTCACCGAAAAGAAATATACATGTATAAAACACTCTTCTTTGCCTATTAAAGATGATAATAATAAATTCTCAAGTAAAATTTAGTGAGCGAACAAAGGTAAAAGGTTGTTTAGTTGAACCATTATAAATTCATTTCTCTCTCTCTTTCTCTTCCTTTCTAAGTTATTTCTTTATTATTGTTATGATTGCTTTGTAATTTTCATATGCAACGTTTTCCTATTTAATTAGAATAGATAATTCATTCATTAAGTTTTTAAAAAATGTATATATATATATACTAAATTCACTTCACTCTAATGTGCCTTTTAGGAACCAATAAGAAGGATTTGATATAGGACAAAACGATGACATTCTAATAATTTGGTGAAAATATATATAAATTATAAAATTAAGGCTAAATTTTAAATGGTGTTAGAATTTAAGATTCTAGGGTTAGAATTTATGAAATAAATAATAAAGAAACTTTAAGTGGTGATAGAGTAATGACAATAATTCCTTTTGGCTTTCTATTTTTTAGATGTGGAAAGAGAGGAAGTGTAAAAGCTTCAAAAGCATTGAAAGGCTACTGACCCGATAAAGAAAGAACTAATAACACGGGTAAGGGAACAAGTACTATTGCATAGGGAATTTGTAAGATGTAGCAGCTATATATGGCTCAATCGTGGAGTTTATAAAAACGAGTCTCAAAGTTGACGAGAACCTGAGGGTAATGAACTCTGCTTCCTCATTTACATGACCCCCATGCAATTGACATATTAATGGCAATTCCCTAAGGAACAATACTTCTTGACATATGTTTCTAGTATTTGGAAGAAATTTTTCTAGGAGATTCTCCTATATTGTAATTATTGCAATATGTTTTTCAACTATTATTTCTCCTAATTCCTTAATGTAAATGAAATAATGTCAATCTGATGGCATCTTTAATTTCCTAATTGCTTTTAAAAGTGTCAAATATCTCCAAAATATTTGTGATGTGTGTGTTGGGATCCTCATTTGATAGTTCATTGAAATGTAAATTATATTTTAACATTTAGATTACATTGGGCTTAATCTCAAAGTATTTATAAATAATTTTTAGCGTTGAAATGCTAGATCACACCCCTATAAAAGATTGTTTTACATACTCCATCATCATTCCATACCTCTCCATGGTTTCTTATTGTAGTTGATAAGTGTTTTAGGGCTTAGTTTGATACTTATTTAATTGTTAATCCAATCGTTTAGTATGTGTTTAGGTTAGAATTGTGTTAGTTTTCTAATTATTTATGTTTTATAGGTTAGTACAAGTATTTGAGCTTAATTATTATGTTTCTGAGGTACCTTGAAGTGTTTGTTAGTGTTTCAGGGTCAACATCGAAGAACAAAGAAGTTTAAGAGACATTAGGGTCGAAACAACGACCCATAATTATGGTACAACAGGCCACAATCATGACAGAAGCAATGGAGTTAGCCCATGATCATGGCCATATGACACGATAGTGACGAAAGCTTAGGACATGGCCCACGATTGTGGCATGCTTGCTATGATCGTGACAGAAGGCTCGGATGTGGCCCACGATCGTGGCATGCAAGGCCATGATCGTGGCTTGCATCGAGCAAAAGCACAGACTCTAAAAACTCAAGTTTTAGGGGATTTTTTAGATCTTTTGGACCCAAGCAAAACCCTAGGGCTGCTCAAAACATAAAAGTTATTTAAAGGATAAGAGGAGTTTTGGAATCAGCCACCTTTGAGAGAAACCCTAAAGATGATTGTTGAGAGATTGAGAAAGGGGAGAAGGAAGAGAGAAGTGAAGAAGAAGCCAACATCGACATACTTCCTAAATCAGGAGTTTCTTGACGTCGCTACCTCCCGTCTCCATCCAAGATTGTATTTCCTATTTTTTTCCATTTTATTATTGTATAAAATTGGGAATAGGAGTTTGATGATAAGATTTATGAATGTTGAGATGTTCTAAACTCACCTTCGGGTTTTTATCTTTGATTTACTGAAATCTGATTGGTTTTATGTTTATTGGATTTATTGTGATTGATTTCTGTGATTGCATAATTCTGTAATAAACTGAGAGGGTCAATCAAATGAAAATTATTAAATTAGGCTAACGAGAGTTATATGATTTAATAATGTGATTTAATAAGAACAAAAAATTAATCAAATCAGTAATTATGTGAAGAGAGATCTCGCATAGGTTCCCGATAGTTTATTGGACGACTTCAGATCTAATTAGGGTTTTGGATAGGTTGTTAATTGAGAAATTGCAATTTTCCATAATCTGATTAAGGTTTATAATTTAGGGTTAATGGTTACAACTCGAGAGAGAGTAATCAACCTTAGGATCATCTAGAACCAATAATCTGGTAAGTTATAATCGATTAGGTTAGCATTAAAGACAGGTAAAATTCCCCTTTCTTTCAATTGATAGTTCCTTTAGGTGAATTCGTGAGTGTCTTGTAATAGCTAAATTGTTAATATTTTCATAATTGATTGTGATTGAATTGAATTCTTGTTTTAGTTTTGTTGTCTTTTGAATTTCTGCGAATTATGTTGGCCTTAGATTTAGGACTAGATTATCCCTCCTTGTGGGATTGACACTTTAGGTACTACGCGAATGGACCTTGCGCTTGTGGATTATCGAAGTTAATAATTAGAACTTACACACATTGAAAAACCATGATCAAGTTTTTGGCTTTGTTACCAGGGAGGTGATTAGTTTAGTTCTTTAGTCTGAGGCTTTTCACTATCTGTTGTTTTTAATAATAATTAAAAAAAGAAGAAGAAATAGTTTAGGGCATAAAGTAGAGACATAACAAGACATCTTAGAGTAAGAATGAGACATCTGAAGGGCTAGATGCTAAGAAGAAATGGAAAGAAAAATGATGGAAGATAGATATTATAGGGAGCAAGGAACTTTTTAAAACTACAATGAGGTACAATATGATTGGGGAAGTAATGATTCTTATTGGAACATGTACACTTCGGAGTGGCAAAACCACCCAAATTCCTATATGTCCAATAATGTAGGGACTCATTTAGGACATCAAGACCTATTAGGATTTCAGCAAGATGATTCCAATCCATGGGATTCTAAATTGGACAA
>JANITX010000003.1:30811944-30826436 GCA_027564395.1 Erythroxylum ulei | reverse complement strand
GCAATTTCTCAAAACATTCAAAACAATGAATTTGAAATCATTTTATCATCTTGATTTTTGAAAACATACTAATGGCTTATTATTCAAATTATAAACATAAAACCCACCTTGATTCCTTGCTTATACTTGTTCAACATGCTTCCCCTCTTGCTCCTCTTGAATCCTCTCTTAATCTCCTTTAACAAAAGCCACAAAATCCCCAAATCAAAAGACATCCAAATTGATCAACCCAAAGAAACATATCATGAAATTGATCTTAGAAAACACAAACCCATATAAATCTTAGGCTATCTAAACCAAAAACCTTACAAAATCCAACAACTCAAAAATCCCCTTACCTTGATCTTTCACCAAACAATGAATTTCTTGGCTTGGATGGAAGCTTTCATCACCCTCCACGTTTTTCTCTTCTTGAGCACCATGAAAATCACTCTTGAAGGGCTTGAAAAATCAAAACCTAACTCCTCTTTCTTCTTTCTCCTTTCCTCTCCACCGATTCTCCCTCTCCTTTCTCTCTTTTCTCTTTTGTTTTCTCTCAATTTCGTGCCTCCCTTTCCTTTAAATGTAAGCCCCACCATTTAATGAATGGAAAAAGACCCTTATGCCCTTATATAATAGCCTTGTAACTTAAAAGCTTAAGTGGCTTGACCAATTTGCCCCTCATGTAATCTTACCACCTTAATTTAATTAATCAATGCCATATGGTCTTACTCAAATTAATATGCTAATTAACTCCCATTAACATGCTAATTAATTCCACAAAATAACATAAATAATCTATCAATGCCTCAAAATTTCATTTAAATCATGCTTAGGTTTTTCCCAAAATCAAGACCCTTTTCTAATAATGAAATTAAAGGAATTTGCTTCCCCTTCCTTCTATAGAAATGTTCCTCATTGTCTTAATTTTCTAATTACATCCAAAATCATTCAATTTAGTCCCATAATTTGGAAAATATGCCTTAAACATTTTTGGACTGTTCTTGTACTGAAACAATATTCTATACATAACTTCCATCCGAAAATTGACTTTCTTAGAGATTGAATTAGAACTTGATTCCTTCATACAACTTGTAGCCTTATATCTCTAGTTTACCCCAAATCAGAAATCACCTCATTTAGATAACTAGAGGTCAAGTTATGGCCAAAACATCAAGGTATGATCAATGCACATTTTTCAACTACACTTTCCAGCTTTTTACTCCCAATATTTCACATACATCAGTTTTGACTTCCAAGAAAAGTTTGGGGTCCAACAGTTCTTATTGCTGTTTATTAATTTATTTTTTAGACTTTAACCTGATTTCATATTTAGCAATTTAGAAATCCTAGGTTTAGATAGATCCACGATAATTGGAAAGAGTTAATGAAAATCCTAGAAACAGGATAACATAAATATTTTAGATTAAGGTCAAACTTAATAGAGGGATTCATAACATAGCAAGGCAATCCTATAAGTCTTAACTTAAGTAACTCAATTAGAAACTTTATAATTTTTTGATATACTTAAGGTCAGCTACTAGCATAACTCCAATTTCCAACTATTCAACAACATAATTGCATGACAAATAGCCAATCGGTTAAGCTTTAGGGGGATTTAAAGCCTAGATACTAATCATCTGATATTGACAATTAATTAACTGTCATCAATCCTTTGTTTTGACTCGTGCTGCTTATTTACTTTAATTGTTAAATTTTAGTTTTCTTAATTAACTTTACAACCAATCAGTAGGCTAAATAATAAAACAATAATAATTACTAGTACTTGTCATCTTCGTGAGATCAACTTGTACTTGTTAGTACTAACTATGGCTACGTCGTGCACTTATGGTTACTTAATATTGACTATTATGCTTTTGGTCACTCAAGTTTCTGGCGCCACCTTCAGGGACGGTGGTATTAGGAACACTTAAGTTTTTTTATTTTAGTCATTAATTTTATTTATTTGCTTTTTACTTGTTTGTTTTATTTTAATTGATTTTTTCGTTTAATTGCTTTATTTTATTTTTTATTTTCATTATTTGATTATTTTTGTTAGTTAGGGTATTTCGTTAGTTTTACATCTAGACTTAAGGTCAGTTTATGACCCAGAGTAACGTTGAGAACTAACTTGACATAGATCTTGAGATAGAAAGAACTATGCGTAAGAATCTTTGAAGAACAAGCATTAGGGATTTTGAACTAGATCATTGAATTGAGGACATGGAAGGTCACATAGATATTGAGGGATTGTGCAACATGGAAGGCCAACCACAAATGATGTTTGATTATGCTAGTCCAAACTTAAATGGCACAAAATCTAGCATTATGAGACCTACAAGGAAACAATTTTGAGATTAAGCTGAGCATCATTTAGATTGTGGTATGGTCAGTTCAGTTTGATGGACTTTGAGAAGAAGATCCGAACGTGCACATCTCTAACTTCTTAAAGATTAGCGATACATTCTAGATAAACAGAGAGGAACGACATCTTATCTTACTCCCAATATAAAGGGGAATCATTATATAACACTTGGGAGAGGTTTAAGGAGATGTTTCGACAATGCCCACATCATGGATTACCTTTGTGGAAGCAAATCCAATCATTCTAAAATGGGATAAGTCAAAACAGTAGATAGTTTATTAATGCAGTAGTTGGGGGATGTTCAATAACAAGACACCTAAAGCAGCACAAGAATTGATCAAGGATATAACTATGAACAACTATCATTGGTGCTCAGTTAAAGCACGAACCACTAGTAGGCCAGAGGGAGTTTATGAAGTAGATGTAGTAAGAAGATTGGCAAGTCGAGTGGAAGCCTTGAGCAAGAAGATAGAAAGTATTACTATGGCTCCATAAGGAAGAGTGATCCAGTGTGAGTCATATGGGTTAGATCACCTAGGACAAGATTGACAATCTGATCAAATCAAACATGTAGATTATTTATGTATCGCTCCAATAACTCAAAAATCATCCATATAACAATAGGTATAATCCGGGATAAAGGAACCACCCCAACTTTTCATAGGAGAATTAAGGACAACAAAAGAATAAACCTCCACCAAGATGTTAGGCACAGACATCACAACCAAGGACCTCGAACAAGGATGAGATAATATTGGGATTTATTTAGGATTCAAAGACAAAACTTCAATAAAATGAAACATCCATACAAAACTTAGAGATAAAATTTAACCAACCGGCCAAAGCTATGATGGAGAGACTAAAAGGGAGTTTTTCGAGCATAACTAAAACAAATTTGAGGGAAAGGATCATGGCAATCACCCGCTCTAGTGCAAAAAAGCTTCGCAAGGAAGAAGATGAAGAGGTAACCACTAAGGGTCACTCTAAAGCTATTAATGAACCAACTCTGAATCAATTCAAGAGCTCTTAACCCTCGATTTTGAACTCTATTCAAACCAAGAGAAAAGAAATGGAAGACGAGTTAGACGATGTTGTTGGTTTATTCAAGAAACATAGAGAAGAGTTTCCTTAAGAAAAAATCCTTCAACATAGACCCAGGAGCTTGAAAGTATCAGAATAGATTTCATCAATTAGAGAGGAACAGAAGAAGTTGGAGAAGGAAGAGTCAAGTAAAGAGAGCTCCAAAAAAGTAGCAATACTACCACAGAAGTAGGCTAACTTAAGGAATTTTTATATTCCTTGTACTATCATTAGTGTTAAATCCGATAAGATTTTGCAAACTTAGGAGCTAGAATTAATTTGATGCCTTACTATTTAATCAAAAAGATGGAGCTAAGTGAATTAATGCTAGCCAAGATGTATGTGCAAATGGCTGATAGATTACTCCACTAACCTAAGGGTATCAATAAGTAGATAAGTTCATCAGTTAAAGTACATAAGTTCACCTTTCTAACTGATTTCACCATCTTGGATATAGAAAAGGATGTAGAAATACCCATTATCTTGGGAAGACCATTTTTAACCACTGCCCGGTCTCCTATAGATGTTAATGGAGGCAACTTAACTATAAGAGTGGGGGATGAGAGTTTCATTTAAAATGTTTTATGGTAAAAGAAATAAATTTAAATTTATGGATGTTATCAAGATAAAGAGATCTTGTGAAAAATTTAAGCAGAGTTATACTCACAAGGACCCACCCAAAAAGCCATAAATTTGAAAGAATAATTGAAAGAAGAAGATGATTAAGAAAGGTGGTATAAAGCACAGTCAACTAGCTTACTTACAGGTAATGAAACCTATAGTATCGCTTCAATCACATAATTCATTTGAACCATTAAGAGCAAAATAAGCTAGTGACAATAAATGAAGCATTGCATAGGAAGCAACCCATGATTTTGAAATTATTTTGTTTATCTTTTGTTTTAGATTAGTTTTTTTGTTTTATTTTTGCTTGTTTTTCAATACAATTTAAACATCTTGGAGAAATTGAGCATACATATGACTTGGGGATAGTTATGTGTTTTAATGATTATGTGTTTTAATGACAAGAGTGGCATGCCCACACCAGTCAGTCATCATAATCAAACCCATTTCTTCTATTTTAGAACAGATTTTGGAAATCCTAAAACTAGAATTACAATTTAACTTCTTCAGAACATTTGTAGCTCTATGTCTTTATTTTATGTAGAAACACGATTCATCTTATTTGAAGCTCTACAGGTCTAGATATCCTCAAAATACCAAAGTATGTTCAGTAAAATCTCCAATTTATACTCTTCCTACCGATACCCTTACTTTGATTCAATCAATCTTTTTCAAATATAAATTTCTTTGTAGTGATATAGAAATGTGTTAGGAATCTGTTGGTTCAAAAATCAGGTCATTTGGAAGTCAGTTGACAAAGTTATGGGCAAAAGAGTCAAGCATGTTCAAAGCTAGAAAACCCTTCGGGTGCGCTCGCAAGGGACAAGGATGGTGGTTCACTAGCAAGGAAGGAAGGTGTGTAACATCCTGTCCCCATATTAAGGGTTAGAACTAGAAATCTTAGTACATATGTGCTCAAGGAGAGACAAAGGAAATCAATGAGCCTTACAAGGGACAGTTATCAATGAGCCCTACATAGGACAGTTATCAATGAGTCCTGTATGGGACAGTTCAGGCACTCGGTCACAACAAAGTAACAATTGGAAAGTGAGTCTCATATGCACTGCATATGCATGACATAAATGATTAAATGATATTGAATGTGAAATAACTGAACAAGTATATGTGATTCAATATGGTTGTTAATGAAATGATATGAATATGTGAAATAATGTGATATAGGAAATAAAGTGAGATTGGTTCAATGATTTGAGTGTGAAATAATATGAATCTGTGAATTATGTGTTATGTAATGAGTGAGCCATCAATGATGGTCACTCACTGAGTTCGCAAAACTCACCCAAAATTTGCAATTATTTTTCAGGATCAGAAGAATACCCCGTTAGGCCAACGGGAGTATATTTGCAGGGTTCAAGTGAAGGATAGAGGTCGGGATCAGTTCGCGTCTGCATTGCATGTTTTTTTTTAATTTGTAATGAATTGTATATTTGTATTTGGAAAATGGGCCCAAGTGGCTATTGGAAATTGTGTATCATGATTGAATGAGGACCCAAATTGGGTATTGAATTCCGCATATATTGTTAAAAAAAAAGTGTACCGATTACTGAATGAGTGTTTTAGCACGCCACCCTCGCGGGGCACGAACTCGCATATCACCGTCGATGTCGGGTTTGGGTCGCGCGGGAGTGGGGTGTTACACACGAGGCTCAATATAGGAAAAAAGAAGAAAGAAGTAAGTAAGTAAAAGATGAAAAGGGAAAAAGCAGAGGTAATAGTAAAAAGATTTTTAAAATATCATTCCAAAAAAGGTAAATAAAGGTGAGAGACTAATAGAGGAGTAACTAATGGAAGTAAATCTTTGAGGAGGATAGCAATGAAGAGAAGGGCAAAGTAGGGACAAGGGGGAACAAGGAGGATGAGAAATCCAAATTTGAGATAAAATAAAATGGAGACAATGTGGAAGAATTAGTAAGCGTAGTGACAGCTAAGAACACAAAACTAAAGTTGAGACATAAGAAAAAACAATTGATCATATGCTAAAGATTCATCAAATTGAACCATAATAGCTTTGCATATTAGAAGAATTTGGGAAAGCTAGATAGAGTTGCGAGCATCTTCTTAAAATTAAATGAAAGTTAAGAATATGAAACTAAAGTTGAGTAATGCAAGAAAGGTGAGAAATGAGAAAAAGCCATTGATCATAAGCTGAAGACTCATCCGTGATGAATTAGCTTTACATAAGAGAAGAAGCTAAGAAAGCTAGACAGATGGGAGCAATTTTGTAAAATTGGTGCAAATAACACTTATGATGTTAACTCAGCAACAGTAACAACAACAACCACCCAATGAAATTCCTGCTGATACACGAGGTTTTGGGAGGTTCAGTAGTACATAGCCTTACCCTTAACTAGTAGAGAAGCTATTTCTGATAAACCCACATGAATATATATATATATATATACACTATCTTTTAATTACTATTTTAATATGTATATACATATATATATACATATATATGTATATACATATTAAAATAGTAATTAAAAGATAATAAAATAAATATCAATATAAAAGATAATATCAATAAAAATGATAAAAAATACATATGTATAAAAATATTTTAAAAAGTAATAAAACAAATAATACAACACATATAGAACAAGGTAAAGAGTAAAAAAACAATGAAATAAGTAAAGAAGTACACAAACAAGAAAGAGTAATTCTTATTTGTAAAGGCTTGTCTAATCTTTTCCAATTATACAATAATTGTTTTAAAGCGATACAAATTGTGGCTCCTATGTCTATATATGCATTAACCTTCTTGTTCTGAATCGTTACTTGAATAAAAGTTGTATTCGGATTCAGTTGAGGATTTTGTACCTTGTGTATAAGATTTATAATAATAAATAGAGGAAAGAGTTGAATTTGTATCATAATAAGATTTAATTGGTTCTAAATCATGTTGTAAAGCTGATTGTAAAATATTCAACTTTTGTGTATATTTAGGATTTGAATTTAAAGTTTTTCTTTTAGGGCAGTTGTTAGCATAATGTGCTTCTTCTTTACATAACCACATCTACAAGATTTTTTCTTCTGTGGACAGTCTTTTTGTTTAGGTTTAAACCTTTGATAATTAGTTCTTCTAAATTTCCGATATGTTTTATAGGGTTTATGTTTATAATAATGGCATGGGTATCTTTTCCATCTATAGGATCTATATCTGTGGTATGGTTTATATTTTTGCTTTTTCTTCTTGTAATGTTGTCTATAAGGTTCACATCCATATTGTTGGGCCATGTTTGCATTTTTAGAACAACATAGTTGATTATATTTATGTTTTAATGTTCGTTTTAATTGAGATTCAAAACATTGTTCATCTAAAATTTCTTGTGCTACTAAAATTGCTCCACCTAAATTATAAGCGACAATCCTTGCACTAGATTTTTCTTGAAAAATAGCTTCTAATATTTGATTCATAGGGTATGGTAATTTTTGGATAAAAATGTGAATATAGGTTTCTTGTTCTTGTCTGGTTAATTTATAATAATGCTAAGCTGCTCTTCCATTTTCTGCATTTGTTTATTTTGTTGGTTGTTGGTTGTTTGTTGTAATTAGTTCTTCGATTAACTGTATTGTTTTACTTTGATTTTGTAAGAGGTGAGTAATATGTAGTTCTAACTATTTATGTTGTTCATTTAATTCTTTAATGATCTGAGTTACGCTCATAATGTTTGTTTTACATATATGGTTAACTTGTTAACTTCATTTTTAATATCATCCAATTTGATAGATGTTTCTATGGCGAAAGGAGCCTCTATACGAGGGTTAGTAATTTTTATATTTGAATTTTCAGGTTCATGGAAACGAATAGGTCATTCTATTCTTAATGATCTAGATGGAACTAAAGGGGTGACTGAAGAGCTTGAAGAATCAGAAAAAGAATGTCGTTTAAAAGAAGGTTCTATTGGTATAGGATATTGAATAGCAGGTAAGGTTCATAAATTTGTTCTGAAATTAGTTCCAACTTTGGCAACCTCATTAAATAATTGATTGATATAAATTTTATCAATGTTTTTAAATTCAATACTTTGATTTGAATTAGTTAAAGCATAACTAATATGATAAGTTATAGAAAATGGAAATTGTCCTGAAGTCATTAAATTTTCTTTATAAAATTTATAAGCGATAGTTATAGAATTATCTAAATCATGAGATAGGAATGGTATACCTAATTTTAATCGGGTGTTGAATTTTATTTTTCCATATGCTAAATTTCCATTCATAATTTCGATGATTTGATGATTTAAATTAGTCATTCGTTCATCTAAAATAGCCATTCTTATGGGAGAATCGATTCCGTCTTGAAAAGTAGCTTTTAATAATATTTGAATAGTAGAAAGATGAATATATCCAATTTTAACTCTTTTCTCTAAAGGAATTTGTCTTAAATGTCTATGTATTTGTTCTAGATCAATAAGATTTATTCGAATATGTCCATTACATTGGTTAATTCTTATAGGTGTTTCATGAACTATTTTTCCATAATAAATAATATTTTTTCGATCTAGAACTTTCTTTAATAATGATTTTTGAATATCTTGTCCAGATTTTAAATCTAGTTGAGTTTTTTGCAATTTTCTTATATTTATCGTTAGCTAAAAGAGTATTAAGATGGAAAATACCTTGCGCTTCATGTAATTCCAAATTATCTACATCTAATATATTTGGATTTTGGTCTGTCATGACTAAAAAGATTAATCTATTAATCTACTTATTTTTTGTCTATATTCTTTTCGTGCTTAAAAATTTTGTTTCATTAAATTTTTAGCATAAAGTATGGCTTGAGTACTTATATTAGGATCAGAGATCCTTAAGTGATAATCAGGTTTATGATTATTTTGGTAAAATTGATTGAGTAATCTATTTAAACTATGTTCTCTAACATAAGTTAATCTAATTAATTCTTTATAATATGCTTTGGCTTCAAAATAAGGTCTCATAGTTAAAATTGGTGTGTTATCATTTGATGTAATCGTAAAGTTCAAGTTAAATAACTGACTTCATTTGAATAAAATTGATATACAGTTCTTATAGTATTTAATTCTAACTGAATATCGGCTAGTTCTTCAAAATCTATATTATCAGGATTAAATTCGATAAACTGAATTAATCTTCTAGTAGTGTCTATTGTTTGTTGTCTATAATTTTCTACTGATAGTTGTGCATTTCTTATATTTTGTTCTAAATCATGACAAATAGCACAATTATTCATAGGCTGAATAATTAGTACCATGTTTTTGATAGTGCTGGTTAAACCATTCGAGAAAAGGATCTCGAAAGTTTAAACATTGTGTATATATAAATAATGTTGTAATATAGGAGTAAATCCAATTTGATATATACTCTGTAAGAATTCTACCAAAGTAATAGAATCTAAGACAAAATAACAAATTTAAATAAAACTTGAGCATATAAGAAAGCAGTAAATATGCATGCAACTGCAGAGAGTAGCAATGAAATCATTTAAGCTATTAATGTTGAAATTTCTTGAATAGCCCTTTTTCGATTTTGTCTATTATAATATTGAACATGCTTGAGGAGAAAAAGACGTTGATTTAATGTTTGTATTTGCTGTTGATCAATATCTTGTTTTGCTTTTTCTAATTTAATTTTATATTTGTTAATATAAAATCGGTGATTTTCTGCCATTTCATTACTATTTTTAATTTGGTTTTTAAGCTCTGCTTTATACTCAAAGTAATGCATAAAGTTCTTTTATTGAAAAAGAAGTACACAGGTACAAAGATAGCTTAATTGATAAGCTTCTTAATTTGTCCTTCATAAAACTTTCTACTCATAAAGACTTCTTTTAGTTTTGTAGCCATTTTTATCATTCGATTAGTTTCATACATTTCTATCTATCGAAGAGCATGCGAACTATTATGTGCATGCTTATTTTGTGCATGATATCTAATCAACATTTCATCTAACTAAGCTTCACGATCATATGTCTCTTTGATGACATTTTTCAAATGTCTTTTACGCTCAAAATAGCTCGTATTCATTTCTGTTAGGAACAATAAACAGATTAGTCTATTAATTGATTAATTTGCGTATAGTATTCCTTACGGTCTAGGTTATTGAAATGTTTTAATTCGTGAAAATAATAAATCACATAAAATCTATGTGCAATATCATCTTGATTCAAGGGAGTTACCAGTGTTTGTTCAATATAAAATGTATTTTGTTATATTACATCATCATAATGTCTTTCTTTATGATAGGTAATAGAAATAAGTTTCTTTAAGCGTTGTTTTTCGTCAAAATATGTCATTGGTACTCTTTTTTTTAGTCTAGATTGCCATAAGAAATGGTCGGGTCAAAACATAAATCAAAGAGATGTTGAAATAATAAAGGATTAAACTGATGTAGTAAACAGTCATGTAGAAATTGATCGATGGGAAAAGATGTAGGTAAAACATGAGAGGAAATAACAAGAAAGAAAGTAATTAAGTAGATATATGAACGTAACTGATTGCATAAAAGGAGCGAAATAAAAAGCTCTTGAATCATACCTTTGACGTTTCTTGGGTTGCTTCACAGCCAATCTACAGGCTACTCGCAATAGAGAGAAAGATAGGACGAAGAGATTTTTTATTTCCAATGTACATGAGAGCTCTGAAGGCTCTGATTACATTATATAGGCAAATAACGAAGGAAAAAGCCAAAGAAGTTGGCCGAAAAAAATAAAGTAAAGACACTAATATACAGTAAAAAGAAAAAAAAAAGGAAAGGCTAATAATGAAAGGAAAAAGCAGATTCCTCTACTATGGCTAGTGGGCCTACATTGTGTCTATCGCGAGATATCAATTATTCTGCTTCAATTATGGCTTCCAGCGAACCATTTTCGTCGGTCTAAGCTGTGGGTGGACAATATTTGCATTTATGTTCTGGATGAATTTGCATTTGATGATAGATAGCATATTTCCATGTGGCATTGAGTTCGTTGAAGAGTCCTTCCATTGCAGTAAAAGGGATAAGGAATTGCTTAATAATACTCAATCCTTCAGGCTGAATAGCTTGCTTATATGTTGAATCATAAGTAAATTGAATCCTTTGTAATTAATTCGAATGGCTGAATCGGCGGTGAGACGTGCAGCTTGAATAAATACTCCTTCGATACATTGAAGATTGAATTGATTGATTAATTCCCAGTCAAACTAATGATTGGGAGGTATGTCTATGGAGGGATAAATACTATTGCTGATTTCGTTTGTGAGGAATGTAACTCTGGGTATTATGATGTCTGCATCTTGAATGGATGGTTGTTCCTTGAATATAGGATAACTGCTCCAGATTTTGATAAACATTTCTCTATTCTTGGCAAAACAATCTTTATAATTAGTTGTTGCCAGTATAAATCTTGTTGGGAATTCTGAAAGGATTTTTAGATCGGAGATATATAGAGTGTCAATCAATCCACTTTGAAATAAAAGATAAGTGGATAATGGATTAGCTTCTAGTAGCACAATGGCTTTAGGTCCATAGCGTCCACGGTTTAATGGATAGTAGTGAAAAACTCTGTGAGCTTCGGTCCACTGGTTTAAATTTTAGAAATAATCCACAAACATTTCTGAAGTCAATCTGCATGCATCAATTTGAAAAGCCTTGCTGGGTATATTATTGATTTGATCCAAATTTATTGGTTTTCCCAATACTTTCATCTTGGATAAAGGGGTTGCAGGTGCTTCTAAAACTTGTTTATATTGTGGTCTCAACTCTGGATTTTGATGTTTAAATTCGACAAATGCCTTTTTTGCTTCTATCTTGTTTGAAAAACTCTTATGTATAATACTTGATTTTCCAGTGATATGAGGGGCTGCTTTATGCCAGGCATCATACAGTCCAACCATTGGTCCATTGTAAATTACATAAGTTTTTCCATCATTCTCATCTGCTTGCTTTTGGGATATAGGGGTTAGTATTGTAGTAATTTTTTGTGGAGTGACAGGAGTAGGACTAGATAAAGTGTTTTTGGAAGTGCTAGGTAAAACAATGGGTTTATTTGGTGATTGGTCTTTGTGGGTATTTTGTCTCAATACTTGGATCGTGGTTTTAAGTTGGTTGATATCTATAGTAATAGTTCCAAGTAGTTGCTGTTAGTTTATAAGGTCTATTTCTTTTTTAGCAAAGACTGCTTCTAAATTATCTATGATTGCTTTCATTCTCTGGTTAAAATATTTGCAAGAAAATTGTCAGAGGATTTTATATATTGAATTGAAAGCTAATAATGGTTCAGCTCAAGCTGCCAACGTATAAGTCTTCCTTGATTATAATTGTTATGTATATTGCATCTATTGAATCCACAGAGATATTTAGAATTTGTTTGAATTTTAAATTCAATCGGCAATAAATCTATACGCCACTTTCTCAAAGTTTTGAGACAAGCTAACGTTTCTTTTTCATGCATTGGATATTTATATTGTGTCGGATTAAAAGTCCCATTTATATATTTGCATAAATGATATTTCTTTTGAATGGGTGGTTGTGCCAAAAGGCAGGCAGCCCATGTATCCATACTGGCATCAATTTGTACTAGGAGTGTATCTATCGGAAGATAATTATATAACATTGGTAAATCTGTACATAAAGCCTTGAGTTTCGTCACAGCTTTGGTATCTATATCAGTCTATGTCCATTGATTCTTAGTACTACATTTTAATTGTAAAAGTTTTCTTTCCTTGGCTAAATTACGAAAGAAACCTTGATCAGATATATAATTGAGAATACCTAAAAATTGTTGTACTTGAGTTCTATTGATTAATTGGTCAGGATATTGTTGTATTTCTTTAATATATTGGGTTGCAATTTTAAATGACCATTCTGAAATTCAATCCCTAAATAATCAATATTTTGTTGAGCTAATTTAACATTTTTTCTACTCAGAATTAATCCTTCCTCACTACACCGTTGAAGGACTAATTTTACCATTTTCAAATGATCTAATTTATCCTCATCATCATCATCATCATCACCACCACCTAGTCTGAAATCCAGCGATGAAGCAGGGTTTGAAGAGGTCCGATAGTACGCAACCTTACCCCTACACAGTAGAGAGACCGTTTCCAGTAGACCCACATGCAAATGAGATAATATACGAATGATGCAGATAACAGAAACAATTCATAAAAAAATAAATGAAAAGACAAGCAATGGAGACATAAAAACACTAAATAGAAATAATAATAAAAATACCCAAATTCAAGATATAGCTAAAATAAATGCAAATATCACTAAGAATACTAAACACAAATAATAATAATAGAAATAATCAATACACAATAATAATAGTAATAAGGACAAAACCAAAACTAACAGAAATAAGAATAAAAATACTAAAGTCTAATATATATAAATAAAAATACATGAAAAATAAATACTAAAACAAATAATACTCAAATGTGCTAATGATACGAATAATAGAAACTAATACAAAACGAAAAGACAATAAAATAAAAAGTACTAAAATAAGAGTTGAAAAGTAATGTTATTGAGAAGCACCTCACACTCAGAACCTCCCCCAGCTATGAATAAATCAATGCAAGGAACAGACTATTGATCATGCACATGCAAAAAATCCAGCGAAACTTGACCTCCCCAACCACCAAACACAAAAACCTATAGCTAGAAAACTCAATGCTCACCCCCAACAAAAAGCGCAAGAGGGATACAAAGACTAAGCAAAAAAAGTACCTAGAAAATCTTGAGATAGTAAAGTAGGGAGAGGACGATATCTTACTTGGCCCACCTCGTTTCATACTGTCTGAGTGCATCTATATAAACAAAAGTGAATTCTTCTAAACCTTCAAGATTGTTATCCATAAATCTTTGATATATGCTGGGGGGCTTGTCTCAGGCTAAATGGAAGTACATTCTATTAATAATGTTTTTGTGGGAGACAAGTAAAAGCAGTTAATAGTTTGGTATTTTCATGTAAGAAAAGTTGTCAATAGCCAAATTTTGCATCCAAAGTTGTAAACCATGTATATCCTTTTAATTTATTAATAATGTAATCTTTTCGTGGTAATTTATATGCATTGCCTATGGTTGCTTCATTTAATTTTTTTATAATTTATGATCATGCGACGTTTACCTCTTTTCTATTCAGCAGAATTATTTACATAAAAAGCAGGGGCAGAGTGTTTGCTAATACTAGGTGTTATTAATTGTTTAGCTAATATATCTGTACACTCGTGTATAAATTCTTAGACATCTTGTTGTGAATAAGGTTTATTATTTCAAATATTAACTTCTTGTGTTGGGTCTTTAAGTTTAATTTCCACTAACTGTTTATTAGTATTTTTAATTGGATCTAATAGATTTTCACTGCAAACATTTTCTAATAATGTATCAATTTCTAATTGAATAGACATATTGTTGAGAAGATAGAATTGAAGATAGTCAAGTTTTTGAGTGATTGTTT
>JANITX010000003.1:30304192-30314392 GCA_027564395.1 Erythroxylum ulei | reverse complement strand
GTGCTCTGCTCCGCATGAGAAGACACCTTGTATACTTCATAACTGACTGGGTGTTTGCTCGATGCAGGCCACGACCGTGTTTGCTCGATGCAGGCCACGATCGTGGCCCACATCTGAGCCTTCTGTCACAATCATGGCATGATCATGGGCTGTTGTTTCGGCCCAAATGTCTTCTGAAACTCCTCCGTTCTTCGATATTGACCTTGAGACACTAGTAAACACATCAAGGTATCCCAAAAATATAATATTTAAGCTTAAAAACTTGTACTAACTCATAAAACACTTAAAACAAAAATAATTAACAAATTAACACAACTCTAACCTAAACACATACTAAATGATCGAATTAACAGCTAAGCACATATCAAACTATGCCCTAAAAGAGGATGCAATTTACCCTTATTAGCTTATGATTATGTATTCTTGGAACATATGGGAAATGAGTCAATGTTTTGGGTCTATGATCTTAATTTTGATGTTTTGGTTGAGGATGTTCAAAAGCCAAGTGTGGGGGAAATTGATATGTGCTTAATTGATTATGAATGTATTCCATAACACTTAGTGATTATTGCTATAAAAATGCTTAAGATACTCACTTTAACTCATATGTGGTTTTAGACACAATTCAGATCCAAAGTGAGTCAAAAGCTCTATATTTGGATCATTTTTTGAAGGTTCATACTCACTTGTCTTCATATATCAAAAAGAAGAAGATTAAAAGTTCTTAGACAAGAAAATCTCAAGAAAGATGAGAAATATATTGAAAATACAAAGAAGATGAAGGATGGAGCAAGAAAAAAAGAACAAGGAGAAAGGAGCCATGGCTATGTCATTAACTTGTCACAGCTGTGAGTATTGACTCAAGGTTGTGAGATATCACTCACAGCCATGCGAACGTGTGTCATACCTGTGACACAATAAGTCACACACAATGCGACCTTACCAAAAACCCTATTTTTTTGTATAAAAGAAACGTATTGGTGACGACACCACGAAGCGATTATATCAATCACTTATAATTGTCTTTGCAATACCCCAATACTTCACCATATACTTAAAGAATAAGAGTGTGGCACCCTCGACTATGAATATCACTGGTATAGGGATGAAAACATCATATTTGCTAAACCGGGTTACCACTGCCATGATGTTATTGCATCCTTCAAACTTTGGTAGGCTCGTAATGAAATCCATAAAGATACTCTTCTATGGCTTCTCTAGAATAGGTTATGGCTCTAGTAGACTTGCTAGTTGGCGTTGATTCGTCTTGTCTTGTTGGCATACATGACATGCCCTTATATAAAGCTAGATGTCATCGCACATTTAGGGCCAATAATATGTGCGCTCTATAAAAGCCAATGTGTGAATTACTCTGGGATGTCCCGCCCACTTGGAGTCATGAAACTCCTTAATGATCTCTTTTTACAACTCTTGTCATTTAGGGACAAATTCTATCGCCTTTGGTGATAAGCCTTCTATCTTGAAGCCAAAATTGCCCTACGTCTAGCTAACTCTACTAAACTCTTGGCTTGTGAGTTTTGTTCAAGTCCATCTTTTATTTGGTCAACTAGAGGAAAACTTGGACCTTATGATGGCGGCAAGCTCCTATTTTCTACTAAGGGCATCAACAACCAAGTTGACCTTTCTGAGCTTATACTCCATCACAAAGTCGAATTGCACCAAGAAGGCTTACCATCTAACTTGCTTTGGTGTCAGCTTCTTTTATGTGAGGAAATAGCTAGTGGCAACATTATCCATCTTCACTATGAACTTATACCCTAACAAGTAATGTCTCTAAGTTTGCGAACAATGCACCATTGAGATCATCCCTTTTTCTTGGACTGTGTACTGATTTTTAGCATCATTTAGCTTATGACTCTCATAAGCAATTAGATGTCCATCCTATATTAAAACACCACTAAGTGCAAAATCGGAGGTATCAGTATGTCCATCATATGGCTTAGTGAAGTTAGGAAGTGTCTATACAGGTTCCTCTGTCACTTCTTCTTCAAGGACTCAAATGCCTTTTCACACCTTGCATCCCAATTCCATGCTCTATTCTTCTTCAATAAATCAATGAGTGGAGATGCGAGGGAGGAATATCCTTTGATAAACTTTCGATAGTAATTGACACAACAAAGGAAGAAGCACAATTTTGATGCATGCTTTGGTGGTTCCCAATCATAGATGGCTTGCACTTTGGATTTGTCCATCCGTAGCTTGCCCTTTGCAATAATGTGCACTAAAATCATAACTTTATATTGTGTAAAAACACATTTTTACTTTTTCACAGACAGCTCATTTTCCCTTAAAACTTAGAAAACTTGTCGTAAATGCATAACATACTCTTTTAATATTTTACTTACACCACAATATCATCCAAGTACACCATAACAAATTTATCTAAGAAGGGTTGT
This sequence comes from Erythroxylum ulei, assembly GCA_027564395.1. Lineage (NCBI taxonomy): Eukaryota > Viridiplantae > Streptophyta > Magnoliopsida > Malpighiales > Erythroxylaceae > Erythroxylum > Erythroxylum ulei. Next base: position 30,311,975 of record JANITX010000003.1, on the reverse strand, counting down.
AACGTTTGATTCATAAGGGTACAAAATATGGAAGGTGCATTAGTAAGTCCAAAAGGCATAACTAAGAATTCGAAGAAATTGTACCTCGTAACATAAGTAGTCTTTGGTATATCTCCCTCCACAATCCTCATTTGATAATACCCTAATCTTAAATCAAGCTTAGTAAATCATCTTACTTCACCAAGTTGATCAAACAAGTTAGAAATTAATAGGATAGGATACTTATCCTTCACAGTGATCTTATTGAGTGCCCGATAGTCAATACACAACTAGACAGAACCATCGTGCTTCTTTTGGAAAAGTACAGGTGCACCATATGGAGCTTTTGAAGGTTGAATGTAGCCTGCATCCAACAACTCCTGAAGTTGCTTCCGTAAATCCTCAAGTTTGGGGGGAGACATATGATAAATAAAGATGTTAATGGGCCAGCTAGGCCCAGGCTGCTCCTAGTCCGGCCCGACCCGAACTCAACCCACCATATATTTTTTAAAAAATAGTCAAAAATGACGTCATTTTTGAAGTAATGGTCATGCCACGGGTCGTTCCGGGCCTGTCAACCCAGGCCAAAATCGAGTCGGGCTGGGTCCTTTTTGACATCCCTAATAATAAGGTACTACAACAGGTATGGTAGCGCCTTGCACCAACTCGATCATGTGATCCACATCTCGTTTCAGTGGGAGCTTATTTGGCAATTTTGGAGGCATCACATCTTTAAACTCCTCAAGGACATTGGAGATCCCTTTGGGTAACTCTATTGCTGAAGATTCCGCTCCTTCTTCCTTCAATGCCACCAAATATGAGGGTTGCATCGAGAGATGTCATAAGATAAGTAAAAGATGTCAATGGGCTAGCTAGGCTCGGCCTGCTCCTACTCTAGTCGGACCTGAACTCGGCCCACCATAGATTTTAAAAAAATAGTCAAAAATGAAATTGTTTTTAAAGTAATGGTCGGGTCACGGGCCGTTTTGGGCCGGTCAACCCAGGACAAAATTGGGCCGGGCTGGGCCCTTTTGACATCCCTAATAATAAGGTACTACAATAGGTAGGGTAGCGCCTTGCACCAACTCGATCATGTGATCCACATCTCGTTTCGATGGGAGCTTCTTTGGTAATTTTGGAGGCATCACATCTTTAAACTCCTCAAGGACATTGGAGATCCCTTTGGGTAATTCTATTGGTGAAGATTCCGCTCCTTCTTCCTTTAACGCCACCAAATATGAGGGTTGCATCTTCTTTACGCCTTTAGAGAATTGTATGGCAGAGAGTTACTTGGTGGATAAACTTCCTTCAAGTGATAAAGGTATCATACATGTATTTCCTTCCTCTAAAACACACATGATATTGGCGAAAGGAATAGGTACGACCTTAACGTGGTCCATAAATTCTATACTAAGTACTATAGGATAATCATCTATATGAACTACAAAGAAATCTATTAAACCACACCATTTTCCAATACATACCTTGACATCTCTAGCAACTCCAAAAGTAACTCTTAGCTCTGAGTTTACAGCTTTGAGCCACCCTTGTTCCTTGTTATAGTTGATTTTCAAACGATTTGCTTCTTCTACTTGTATGAAGTTGTTGGAAGCTCCAGTATTTACTAATGCTTTTATCATTTGGCCTCCAACCTTTACCTCGGCATATAAATGTCCCTTCTTCTCAGTTTTAGGAACTTCAACTTTTTCTTGAGGATATTTAAAGAGCCCATCTTTTCCTCCTCTCTTTGTTTCTCTTGCGCTTCCCTTTCTTTTACTAAAGCGGATAGCTTTGCTTTCTTTAGACAATCTATTGCCTTATATGATCCCTCACAAAATAAACATTTGAGAGTAGACTTATTTTGATCATCTATAAAGTTCTTAAATTCAGACTTACTCGATTTATGAAGACTTTCTTTACTTTGGTAGCTATCTCCCCCACTTTTCCCCTTGTCACTTTTGTCCTTATAGGATTTGGGCTTCTTAGTGCTCTTGAACTTGATTAAGTACTCAACAATAGAGATGGTAGTAGCAAGGTCTTGAGCACTATGTCTTTGAATCTCCATCTTTAACCAATTTTGTAAGCCATCCTTAAATGCAAAAAAAGCTTTTTTATCTAGACAATCAGGAATTTCAATAAGTACTTCAGAAAACTTCTTCATGTACTCTGGAATGCTTCCTCTTTTTTGGAGAGCCTTAGCTTAGCTTTTGCTTCTTATTCCACATTCTTGGGATGGATTTGGCACTTGAGTTCCTTCTTGAACTCACACCATGTCTTAATGGTGCAAATGCCCCTCTCAGTGTCGCCATATCGCCTACTCCACCATACTAAGGTGGCATCTTCAAAGTAAAGAGCAGCATTGCTAATCTTCTTGGCATCCTCCTCTATGCCAAGAACCTTGAAATATTACTCCAAAATCTATATGAAATTATCGATCTCCTTCACATTCCTCGACCTATGGTACATCTTTGGTTTAAGAATGTTAACCCTTGAAGGAGTGGAGATCATCATAGGCATAACATTGTTTCCCCCTTGAGCAATGGATTTTTACAAAAGACTAACTCCTCATTTGTTTCTTTGAGCTCCGCAAAAACTTTTACAAGCTCCTCCTTAAGAAGTGTAGTCTCAGGTTGGAGAGTCTCTTGCAAGACCTTCAATTGGCTGTGACATTTTGACATGGCAACGTTCAAGGCCTCTTGCATCTTCCCACGAAACTCTTCAAACCTATTCTCGAGTCCCTCAATGCGTTGATCTATCTCCTTAAACTTCTCTTGCCCTTTGACTATTATAAGCTCCACCTTTATGAGACTTACGTTCATGTCAGTCATAACGTCTCTAGAAATTGACCTCTCTTTCCTTGATTGCCTAGAACCTTTAACGCTGGTGATCTCACTTTGTGCTCCCTACATCATCATCCTAAGGCTCTAATACCAATTTTCATGGACTTAGACTTCTTACCAATGAACCGTATGGCACTTGAGTGTTATTCTACTACACCAAGTCAGCCTTATTTGAAAATGCTAGGTATAAAACTAGCACAATTAGAAAATAATTAAGAGACTAAAGGAAAGGTTGGAGAGTGTTTGTAAAGAAAACTTCATCTTAAATATTGGAAGTAGTGTGTATGGTGTAGGATGTAGAATGTAACATGTAGGATGCTTACAATATATAGTTATGATCTATTTGATCTAATGACTTACGTTGAATCTCTAGAACATTCTACACTATTTTACATACATATTACATTATTTTCAACATTCTATATTCTTCCATAATATTCCATAAGGTTTTACCATATACCATAAGCTTCCATAAGATTCACCCATATTTCAGAAGCTTTTAAGGTCTTCTATAATGTTTCACCATATTCTAAAAGCTTTCAGGGTCTTTCATAAGACTCCACTATATTTTAAAAATTTCTAAAGTCTTCTTTTTCTTTTCTAAAATTTGGAGGAGAATTCTAAAAAACTTTTTAAATCAAGCCTCTTCATGTAAGCTTTGAAATATGTGGAACGTGTCATTAACTGCCTGTTTGGTTCACTGGAATAAGAATTCTATTGCTGATTTATTCTTTAAAATTAATTATGTCTTTGTTTAGCTAGAAAAAAATATACAGAATAACTAATCCTAGGTTTAGTTATTCCTTAACTTTGGGGAATAACTAAAGTCGATCTCCTGGTTGTTTTTATCTATTTCGAGCACATTTGGAATAATTCATATGTTTAGGACAAAATTATCCTTCACTCTCGCTTGTAATGTAAACCCATTTTCAGTTCTCCAAAAACGTCTTCATTTTCACTTCACTCTCTAGAAACTTATTCATTTTCACTCTCTCTACCTCGCGATTCTCTTCCCCAAAAACTTCACTCTCTCTTCAAGCCAACCCACCCTTTTATCATTTATCCCTCTCTTTTAGTTAAGTTATTCCTGTTCTTTCCCAACAAGTTGATTTCCTTCTCTTTGATTGTTGCCACTTTTGTTGAGGTTAATTTTGAACCTTTTTCTTGTTCAACACCAGAAATAGGATTTGGAATCCCATTAGTTCCCGTTCCAGTAGGTATCTCGACATCAACCAACTCTTCCCACAGTACGTAAAAATACACTCTCTCTACCTCAATATTCCTCCATTTATCTTTTTTGTTTTTCTAAGATTGCTATGGGATGATAAAGTTGCAGAATGGAGTTATGTTTGAGTGTTGTTGATGGGTTTTGATTGGGTGAGGGATTAGGTTTGATTTCTCTCTTCATTGAAAATGGCAATTAGTGGTTGTTCCAGCTGAAATTATTGGTGGAGAAGATTAGGGAACGATAAGTGTTCTATTTTTGAAACAATGGATTGAAATTTAATTTGGAAATCTCCATTCCTGTTAGCTAGAGTCTAGGTTATCAAAACATTAATCGAATTGAATAGGTGACCAAAGCCAAAATAAATAAATAAATGAATATGAAATAATTGCAAGTGGAAGAAGGAAATGAACCTTTTAATGTCAAACTGCCATGAACCAGCTTCTTTAAGAGATGCCAACCCTACATCATCATAGCTCGCACCATCAAAATTGTTAGGATTAAACCAAGTTTTAGGTGTCATTTATGTATTGGTTATATTGGTGTGAGTGTTAACATACAATTATGACTTATTTAACCTAGGAGTTATGTAGGTTTTATTTCTGGACTTTTAACTTTACAAAGTCTAACTAATATGTCTAAAATGTCTATATACAGTTAGCTAAGTATTTTTAGGGTGCATCTCTTTGTTGGAAAATGATCATCTTTGCATGGTACTTAGCTTTGATAGTTTATTACTTATTGATGAAATGGCATAACCAAGGTCATTTCTAGGCCTAGAAAAATGTACTTCCTTAGGGTCATTATGCTTATTATGCTTTTGCCTTTCTTTCCATCGTGTGATTCGTTTTTTTTTTTTTCTCTTTTCCATTTTCCTTGAAAATGTTTCATTCCCTTTTCAATTTCATTTGCTAGTACATGCTTCTTATGCCTTATAGCCAGGTTTAAGTGTCATTGGAAAACTTTCATTGGTTCTCAAGTTAAGTTTTATGGGCTTTAGGTTATAATAGTGGAGCATCGATGAGTATGAATAACTTTTATCTATTACACTACTTTATGCCATCAACTATTTGAATTATTTCATGGTCGTTCTCTTACATGGTACCTTTTTTAAACAAATTTATATAAATACATTAGAAAATTTATTTCTTGCAGTCGAGACTCATTTGAGTTTGAGTAGAAATGCTGAGAGAAGAAAAAGGCTTGTGACTATCTTCACTGTATGGTTAAAGATGTGCAATGTTGTTAGTTGGTTATTGAGTTTATTGGCATAAGATGCATTTTTATATAGTTATAGGCCAAGGGTTAGATGTTATTTTCTTGATTTTTACGCAAATTGAGATTATGCAAGGCGAATTGTGCATGACAATGATAAGTCATGTATTTCAATGGTTAGGATGAATAAGCAAGAATTTTTTTAAACTATGTGAAGTGTTAGAAAGTATAGGAGGATTAAAGTTTAAAAAAAACATGCTTATTGATGAACAAGTATAAAATTTCTTATATATTATTACTCATCATGTTAAAAATTGTGTTATTAGGAAAAAATTTAGAAGGTCAGGCGAGACAATTAATCGATGTTTTCATAATGTTTGAAATGTAATGATGCATTTGCAAGATCTTTTGTTTAGAAAACCTGAGCCCATACCAATAACTCTTTAAACCATTGGTAGAAGTGGTTTAAGGTAGATAATCACTCTATTACTTTTATAAGAAAATATAGTGTATATGAATAAGGTTCCGCATTATTGTTTATTTCATTAGAATTGTAGAATTTCTTAGGTGCTTTAGATGGGACATATATTAGGGTTAATGTGCCAATTAAAGATAAGCCCATATTCCAAACTCGTAAGGGCGACATTGTAACAAATATTTTAGGTGTGTGCACACTTGATATTCAATTTGTTTATGTTCTTCCTAGTTTGGGAGGGTCAGTAGCTGATGGTCGAGTTCCTTGGGATGCAATTAATAGGAGACATGGACTAAAAGTGCCTCATGGTAAGCTTTCCTATATGATATAAGAAGGTTGTTTAAAATTTTGTATATCAGATAATGTAAATTAAATAACTTATATAGTGTTTTTTATATAGGTTGCTATTACCTAGTCGATGCAGGTTATACAAATTGTGAGGGCTTCCTTTCACCATTTAGAGGTCAAATGTACCATTTGAATTAATGACATTAAAGTTACCAGCCAAGAACTCTAGAGGATTTTTTTAATATAAAACATACAGCTGCACGTAATGCAATTGAGAGGTTTTTTGGGTAACAAAAAATTAAGTGGGCTATTATTAAGAGTCCATCATTTTATCCAATAAAGGCACATAATTGAATTATTATAGCTTATTGTTTGCTTCATAATTTTATTAGGTAGGGGATGAGTTTTGATCCGATAGATAATGATTTAGGGGATTATTTTCACATAAATCCCGTTGTTGAGGAGGATTGTATAAATACTATTTACCCAACTAATGCTTGGACAAATTGGAGAATTGAATTGGCACGCGAAATGTTCAATCAATGGAGAACATTTAGGCAAAATGAAAATTGACATTTTTTAGGTGTTCTATTATGTTTGAGTGTTAAAGGGTTTTATATTATTATTTCTGCAAGTTGTTGTACTCTTTTTTGTTTATATTGTAAATTGTTATTGTAGACTATGTTGTTCTCATAAGTTGTTGATGCTTAATATTAATAAAATGAAAAATTTTATGAATGTTTTTATTTTTCCTTTATTATCATGATTATTTTTTGTTTATCAATACTGCTTTAATTTGCTAGATAAGTATGTCAAGGAATTACCCTTCAACTACTGATTTTTAAAGTTTGAAAGGAACAAAAAGAAAGTGGAACTATGAAGAGGATGTTGTGCTAGTTTCTTGTGTGGTTGATTTGCATAATGTGGGCATATATAATGCTCATACTAGATTTAAAGTTGGCTATCTAAATGAATTAGAAAGATTAGTATCAACAAAACTCCCTAATTCAAATTTAAAAGTCAGACCTCATATAAAGTTTAGGATTAAGACTTTAAAGAAAGAGTGAAGTATTGCATATGATATGGTAAGGAAAGATACTGGTAGATTTGGATGAGATAGCGAAAGGAAGATCGTCACTGTTGAAAATCATGTATGAGAGTCTTAGTTAAGTGTAAGTATTGAACTTTTAACTTATTTTAACTACTTTCTTGTCATTTATATAAATTATTAATTTTTTTCATCTTGTTAGAGTCACAAAAATGCTGCTCAATTTTAAATGAAGAGTTTTTCTTTCTATAATGAGTTGATTGGGATCTATGGAGAAAATAGTGCAATTAGAAATGATGTACAAACTAATGTGGATATTCTTAAAAAAAATGGAAAGGTAAGAAGGTCTAGGTGGAATAAATGAAGGTAGTGAAGATGAATATGAAGTTGAGCATGTTTCGTATGATATGGATGCATCCTTTACCCAACCTCAAACATCAACTATTGAAAGACAAGCTGAAAATATTTCAGCAAAGAGGATAAAAAAGAATAATGATATGGAAGAACTAAGCCATGCAGAGTCAATTATTGTTGTTGCTAGGTTGTTGGATGATAACATAAAAGAGGTGGGAAAAGAATTGTGTAAGAGTATTTGGACCAAAATGATTATTAAGTATATATACTAAGGACGAGTTAGGATGGACGACCACGCAATCCATCCCAACCGCCCATTTAATCCAACGGTGACATTCTCCCCCTCCCCCTCTCTGAAA
>JANITX010000003.1:30135305-30148980 GCA_027564395.1 Erythroxylum ulei | reverse complement strand
CTTATGGATTAGGTGAAGGAAAACAGGGCAGCCACAATCATGTGGGAATTTGACCTAGTTAGAGGTAGAATTTGCTTTTAAGTGCTTCATGAAAAATGTTGAATGTGTTCTGATCTTTACATTTATATAAAGCATGGAATTTTTGGACAAGGGGATAGGAAGTTATGATTTTTAGAAGATTATGGTACTGTTTAGGATGACATTTATTGGACAGTAACTTTGATTGGGATTTTGACTCCTTTAAAGTTGGAATTGGTTTTCGATCCCTTCATAGAAGTTGTAGGTCTAAAAGGCTTCTTCAAAATAGTTTTTGAATCACCTTAATCTGATATTTTTATAAAAAGTTATGTCTATTTTACTAAACAGGTCTGGAGAAGAGAAAAGGGAGGAAGAGGGCGAAAATCACGATTTCGCAGATCCTCTTTCAGCTTGAACATGTTTCACTATTTTGGCCATAACTTTTTCATCCGACCTCCAAATGATCTGATTTTTGAAGTATTGAATTCATAGAGAATTCCTATATCTTACACAAAAATTTATTGCTTTTAGTTTTGATTTGAAAAAGATTGATTGAATCAAAGCAGGGGTATTGGTTGAAAGAGTATGAGTTAGATATTTTTACTGAACATGCTTCAGAATTTTGGTGATATTTTGATTTGTCGGATTCCAATTGAGATGATTTTTGATTTGGAGTACACTAGAGAAATAAGAATAAAAATCATATGAAGAAGCTGAATCTTGATTTAGTCTCTAAAGTGTTCAATTTCTAGATGGAAGTTGTATATAGTAAACTGTTTTTGATTATGAACAGTCCGAAAATGTTTAAGGTATATCTTCCACATTACTAAACCAAATTGAGTGATTTTGGTGTCAATAGAAAGATAAGACATAGAGGAACTCTTTTCTAGAAGAAAGTATGACCAAATTACCTCATTTTCACCTTCTAATTGTACGTGAACAGTAGACCCGAAAGGGGTGTCTTGAAAATTTCTGAAGTGAATCAATGAGAAAGGAACGGAGGTTTTAGTGGGTTTAGTGAGGCATAAACCTAAGTATGAATTATACTTAGTCGAGTTTTCATATGAGAATGACTTTGTGATGTATTAAAGGAAAGATACCCGGGATTGTCATGAACATGCATTGTACATATTCCATATACACACGTGTGCATTACATGACTGCTTATCATTGTGCAAGTATTAATGTATGTGCCATGTATGTACGACATAATGTCGATGTGCAGGATAAGCGTACACATTAAGGAGTTTCCAGATCTTAGAAGCAATTGCTAATTTGGAGCGTACTGTGAGTAGACCAAGATGGTCTCACTTTATTGTTTGTTTTATTTGGATTCTTGTATTGATTGACTATTGACTGATTGATTATGTTGGGTTTCGAACAGAAGGTTCGATGATGTGATGTTTGATTGGGGTATCGAAGTGCTCATTGAATGTGAATTAGATGAACTAAGTGTACTTAATGTGATTGTTAAATGTGTTCTGAATGTAAATTTGCATATGAATGAAAGTGTGAATTCTTAACTCTAATGTTGAATGCCGGACTAAGGTCCGATGATATGGAAAGCAAATGTGAGTGATGCATTCCATCTTATGAATGCATGAAATATAATGGTAGTTGTGAACAGAGTAGCCAACGATCAGAGCTTAAAGCTCAACGAGTGAAAAGGAACTTCGAGCTCAAAAATGAATCAGAGCCTCAGGCTCAATGATTAATGAGCCCTGTATCCCCCAAGCGGATAAGGGACAGTTATTAATGAGCCCTACATGGGATAGTTTAGGCACTCGTTCACAACAAAATAACAAATAAAAAGTGGGTCTCTTGTGCATTGCATATGCATGATATGAGTGATTAAAATGTGATGAATGTGAAGTGTGAAATGTGTAATGATGTGAATTATGTGTTATGTGATTGGGTGAGCCATCGAGGATGGTCACTCATTAAGTTCGCAAAACTCACCCAAAATTTGCAAATATTTTCAGGACTCAGAAGAATACCCCGTTAGGCAAACGGGAGTATCCTTACTGCATGTGAGTGAAGGAAGAGGTCAGGATCAGTTCGCGTCTGCATTTTGTATTTTCTTATTTTTGTACAAATTTGTATTCCGCAATTTTTGTATAAATAATGGATTCCGAAATTTTTTTACCATTATAAAGTCATTATCACTATAAAAAGTTATAGTTGTGATGGGCCCTAAAAGGTTATTGAAATTTTGTTGATTATGTTGTTATGGCTAAGAATGTTTACAAAATAAAGCGGGCCCAAATTGTTTACTGGTTTCTTCGCATTTGATTGAAAAAAAAACTTTGATTAATTGAGCGCAGTAGCATGCCACCCTCGTGGGGCATGAATTTGAATATCACCCACGATGTCGGGTTCGGGTCCTGCGGGAGTAGGGTGTTACAGATAATATTCTAATGTTGGTTGAGAAACAATACAAAAGAATGAGAAAAGACCAAAAATGTCTTAACCTAAGCCTCAACTGCTCAGTGTACATGACTTAGTGTGAAAGGAATCAAAGACTATTTAGAAATCACAAAATAGAGAAATATACTCTTGCTCATAAGATCTACAACTAGATTAGAGAAATCCTTGTTGCTCACGAACCTATTAAAAGCCTGAGTTACTCACTTGAAAAAAGATGGAATCTAGAATAATTTATCATATTGTTTCTAGCAAACTTAAGTGATGATAGGTTATAAAAGTTTGGTGTGTTTTTGTCATAACTTGTATTTCTACAGCTCTGTAATAAGACTTTGTTATTGCTCTTATAAAGCATATAATTGAATTTAGTTCAATTTTGAAAAAAAATAGTAAATAAAATACCTTGAAGGAGTATTCTTGGGTTTTCTTGTAACTGTTGAATTTTAGACAGGTTTTATTTCCTTTGATAAAGCATGTTTTAGGCAATGGAGATTCTATCTGGGTATGGTTTGATAATTGGACAAAATATAGTCCTTTAATTCAGAGGTCTGAATTATCCAAACTTATAAACAAGATTCCTCTTCACTCCAAAGCCTCTACCTTAATGAATCAAGAGTGTTAGGAGGGCAATTTTAGAGGATTCAACTTACTAGTTGAATTTCTCCATCAGATCATGAATATAGACAAACAGGATTCAGTTATTTGGGTCCTAAATGCCTCAAGTAAATTCACTAATAAGCCTTGTTATAAGGCTTTATAAGAAAGTGTGGGGTATATCCCTTGGTTTAATCTCTTTTGGAAACGTTCTCTCAATCATAAGGCCTCTATTTTCACTTGGCTAGTTATAAGAAACAGGATTCGTACTAAAAAGAGATGGTTTGGATCGTACGACCCTATTTGTGTTCTTTGTAGAGAGTTGGAAGAAGATAGAGAACACTTATTCTTTCAATGCAATTTCTCTAAAGCGATATGGAGCAGAGTTTTGCATTTGTTGTCTAATGCTTGTGTTAGTTATGACTGGTTATCTTCTCTTAATTGGATCATTTATACTGCCAATTTGAGGTCGCAAGATGCTCCTATATACAAAACTGCCTTCACGACCACGATATATTCTATATGAAAGGAAAGAAACAAGAGGATCTATAGGGATGAGGAAGTAAAACAAATATATCTTAGCACATTGTTAATGGGATTCAAGCCCTTACATTAGCTAAATCTGAGCAACATGATCTATCCCTGAAAATGAAGACCAGACGAAATTTATAATGTTTTTTTCAAGTGCCTCTTATTTATTTTTGTAATTTGTGACCTCTTTAGTTGTAACCTTTGTTTGTAATTGTCTAAAGTTGTACTGACTATAATGTTGAGGTGGTATAGCAATAATTATTCAAATTTTTTTTAAAAAAATGTTATTTGAATAATTTCAGATATATTCTTTATTTGACAATCAACTACTACTATAGGAAGAATATAAATAAGTATATGATGCAATCATTTGACATAATATCTGGCTATTATGTTTTGAAATTTATATAACATTTTTTTAGAGAATTGAAGTCATGCACCGACTATAGAACTTGGTTAAAATCTGAACAAATCCACCTATTTACCTCAATGATACCACGTACTTGTCTTCATCTTTATCACTGTTTCAATTTAGAATTGAATTATCTTAGTTTTGAACTGCTCTTCATGCTAATCGACCCCTTAAAAAAAATGTTTCTTAATATCGTTAAGAAGGAGTGGGTTTAAAAGGCCTTTAAAAACCTTTTAACAGTGAGAAAATGACCCCAAAACAAAAAATAAGTTTAACCAATAAGATTTAATTTACTTGTAACTGCGATGTACGAAACAGAGCCCTACTTGCAGCTTCAAGGCGGCGCAACCGATAATTATTAGTAATTACTCAAATCATTTAAATCAATAAATTAATCATCTATCTAAATAGAATTTTCCATTGTTAGGTTGATTATGCATATCCAAATGTGTCCTGATCAATCACATGAACGGTACTTGCAGTTTCAACATAAAACTGGGGAATTTCTTCCTTTGATAACAATCCCCTTTTAGCTGTTTGTGACCCTAAAAGAAAAGGAAGAAAAGGGTTTGTCGGTTGGAGGCTTTTTTTTTTTCACAAGTCAAAAAACTCCGGGTCAAAGCTGTCTACTGGAAGAAGATTATAGACACGGTAGGCTCGACGCCAGAATAGACGGTTCCAAGCTTGTAAAGTCTCCTAGGCATGGTCAAAACTGGATGTGGATAAAAAGACAGAAATTGTTAGATGCTAAATTGGATTGGAGATTGCAAATAGCATAACCCAAATAAGAATGAAATCAAGAATAAAAATGGTGAGTAGTTCAAACATAGAAGAGTCCTACCCTTATGGCCTCAAAAGTCATCGTCGTCGTCCCATTGGCTGGTAACCCTCACAATCTCAGAAGATGACCTCATATATTTAAAGACATACCGACCTTAAGTGTCTGCCTAAGTTCGCCCTCCATTGCTCTCAAGTCTTCAAGCAGATGAAACCCTTTTCACAAGTTCTAATTAATGGTCCATAGTTTCTCGATTTGTACAAGGGTTTGTATCATAGAATTTGTTGGTTCCATTCTCTGTTTTCTTCGAATCACTTCAATTTTTGTCAATTTTATTACTTCTTGATCGTACAGAAGCTGCCCTGCCCACCATAAGAACAAATATGTACATTGCAGAAAGTGGGGAATCATAGTGGTATTGGTTAGATCCCATTATTTTGTTTCCAACAAACATCACTTGTGTCCAAAGGAAACATCACCTAAGGTTTAAGCGTTTTTCTTTCCCAGACTGCTCTATCAGTTAATTGCCTGTTTTTTGGATTCAGAAACTTCTCTCACCATCAATGAAGTCCCAAAACAATAATTTGCCAAGTTCTTTTAATAAGCCATTCTATGCATATTTTCAGCTCTTCAATGTCCTGTCTTATTTCTTCTTATTTGCCTGTGGGCTTGCCACTGGGGTTATTCTTAGCTCCTATCTGCAAAACACATCATTTAGTTTACATTTGACCAAATTTTCTCCTTCTTCTGCCACCATAAAATCACTACCAACTGTATCATCATCACCATCGCCGGAAGCATCATCGCCACCCTTATCAGGGTCATTAGAAAACAGCAGTCGGGTGGGACTAACAGAGTTCTTGAAAGTGCCGGATGCTAAACATGACATGAACGAAGAGGAATTGTTATGGAGATCTTCGACGGTTCCAAGAAGAAGCGAATATCCATTTAACAGAGTTCCGAAAGTTGCTTTCTTGTTCTTGACAAAGGGACCTGTTCTGATGGCTCCTCTGTGGGAAAAATTCTTCAAAGGGCATGAAGGATTGTATTCAATTTATGTGCATTCGAGCCCTTATTACAATGAATCAGAACCGGAAAGTCCTGTTTTTCGTGGCAGAAGAATTCCCAGTAAGGTTAGTACTATCCGACAGTCTCTTCCCTTGATACATTTATTTAGACGAAAGCCAATATTCTTTAGTGACTTTTGTTTTCTCTTCAATGACCTTTCGAAATTACAATTAGGAGAAGTTATAATTCAGTATCATCTGGGGCATGATTTTGACTCCACCATCTTTCCTCATGGGGTTTAAATGTCCACCGGAAATAGAGAGAATCTCGATGCCAACTGGCACTGCATGGCTAGATGTTTTTAAAAGGAAAAGTACCATATTACCATGTAATTTTACAATTGTTGGTTGGACAGGCTAAGTAGATTGCGTACGTTTTACATTTTTGTTAGAATCCTTACGTGGAGTTTCTTAGTAATGCCTATATATATATATATAATAGATGATTACTCAACGCAACGGAGATGCGTCTCCAATTGGGTACTAGCCTAGGTAAGAAGTTGCAAAGTCAATCATCAGTGAGCACATAGAAAATCGGAGATTGGAATTTAGCCAAGAAGGTGCAAAGGCAATCATCAATAAGCCACATTTTTTAGTAGTGAATTATTGCCAACAGAATTAAGTGAAACCAGCATGCACATTGAACAGTCGTTGGTGAGTAGTGAGAACATCAAAGACGTGTTGCTCTTGCTATTTTCCTCAACTTCAAAGACCCAAATAAGCGAATTCAAGGCAGAGATTGAGGAAAGGCTCCTTCTTTTTGGCTCCAACACTAGCACTCAACCTCCACTTGGTACACTGGATTGGATACTTAAGTTTATCTGTTCCAAACCGGAGAAGAACATGGCTCATACTCACAAGTGTCCAAAATAGTTAAACGTCTAGTCGTCGAGAAATTCTACTTTTTCTAAAACTCTTTCTACTAAAGACACAGATGACAATAGGAATGCCCATTCGGTCATCTTCATTATCAAAATTGTTATATTTGAGAAATGTAAAGACAAGTCTCTTTTACTAGATATTCTCTGCAAATTCTCAAATAGTTTAGCTAATTACGATTGGCCTGACAAATGCAGGAAGTTAAATGGGGAGATGTGAATATGGTGGAAGCCGAGAGACGCCTACTAGCAAATGCACTCCTTGACATCTCCAACCAACGCTTCATTCTGCTCTCAGAATCATGCATTCCTCTCTTCAACTTCCCCACTGTCTACTCTTACCTAATCAACTCAACCGAAACTTTCGTAGAAGTCTATGATCTAAACAGTCCAGTGGGTCGCGGTCGATACAACAGCAAAATGAGGCCCGAAATCACGCTGAGACAATGGAGAAAAGGGTCACAGTGGTTTGAAATGGATCGAGAACTGGCCATTGAAGTTGTGTCGGACGAGAAATACTTTAATGTCTTCAAAAGGTACTGCAAAGGCTCATGTTACGCTGATGAACATTACATACCAACGTTTGTAAGTATTAAACATGGGAAGAAGAATTCCAACCGGAGCTTGACGTGGGTGGACTGGTCTAAAGGTGGGCCACACCCTGCTCGGTTCGTGAGGAACGAGATCAACGCCGATTTCTTGAGAAAACTGAGGAGTGGGCGAAAATGCGTCTATAACGGGGAATTGACCAACACTTGTTTCTTGTTTGCCAGAAAATTCCTGCCTACTGCTCTCGAAAGGCTTTTGAAGATTGCACCTCAAGTCATGCATTTCAACACATAGAATAGGATTGGATCAACTTTTTACGCTGTTCTTTTTGCTTTGTAAGCATAGAGTGCGCAAATAAGGAAGAGAAACACCAGGCGCAACATAAATGTTTTCTCAGCTCCACACGACATCTGTAATTTCTTGTAGGACCACCACAGTTCTTCACTTTGATTATCAATTCACAATAACACTGACACTCGACTGGAACAAAAGTTCCGATGAATCATTCTATTAAATACATATACGTGTCATCGCAATTCCATTAGGCCCTTAAAGCCCAGTCTCAAAAGGCTCTTTTTTTATTTGTCAAAAAGTATAAACTAGGCTATATACAAATTAAACCCAAGTGTCTCAAAGCATTAACAATAAATCTTAATATTTACCAAACATTTTAAATAGATATCAAATTTATAAAAAATTTGGCGAAATTAAATTTCATTCATTACGTGCATATTAGTACTGATATGACTTATTTTTTGTACTTTAAATCTCACGTAATACAGTGAATCTCATTTGCTAGATTTAAGTTAATCTTTTAATTTTTATTACAAATAACTATAATGTATTATTTAACTTAATTATAATATGATTAACAATGATCAAAAATAGAAAAAATGTTTGAAGAATTCTAATTCCCAAAATTTCTAAACTCCCCAACATTTCTCAACAACCCTGATCAAGTTTTCATTAAGTCCTAATCCTAATTTCTCCCAACATTGATGATTATCTAAAGCTTAGAGTCTTCTCCTTCATATGAAAGAAATCTTTGCATCTTCTCTTTTATCAATGGTGAAGTGTTCTTTTTCTTGAACACAAGAGAGCCCTAATTGCCTAGGTGGTTGGCATGATTTATTTATAGCTTCAAGCTTGACTTTTCTTTGAAAAAAGCAAAAATATGTATCTAAAGGTAAAAATAGTTAAGGTCTTACCAAATGTCTAAGGGGATATCCTTTAAAACCATGAATACATTAGATACTATTTAGCTAAACAACATATCATAATCAAAAGTAAGAAGACTAGAGAATATTGTTGGTGGTGGGAATGCTACATAGTGCCATAATTTCTTTGATGTTATCTAGAACTTCAAAGATACGAATGTCTATAGGCCTAGACTTGGATTCAAATCATCTAGCATTTATCTCTTTCCATATAGACTGGACACATATACTAACCATTATTATATGGGACGAGATCTTAGTTGTTGACTGAGATGATAACCAATGAATAACATCAAAAATGTTGTTGTTTTTTGGATAAGATAACCGCTGCGCATGAGAATAGCTCTCCATATCCTATTAGTCACTTCACACGTAAAAAATAAATGATCTCTAGATTCTTCCTAATTTTGACAGAAAGGACACATCGGAGTGATGCTCAAATACCTGATTCGATCAGCCGTATTCAACATGTTTTGTATAGTGAGTCATAAGAGAAAGGAGATTCTTGGTAAAATCATTTTATGCCAAATGATTCCATGCCAAAAGACCTCAGGTTTTCTCACCCTTAATAAGTCCCAAATCACTTTGTTTGTTAGTTTGCAAGTTGGTTTGTCATGCTAAAGAAAAGTATCCTAAGTGAGAGAGGGATTGTAGTGGGGTTACAAATGTCTAAGGTTGTCTAGAAAATTCCAACTATAGCCATTAATGAATGAATCCATTGTAGTGTGGACAGGAAAGGAAGAACCTCTGAGTAAATGAAGTTATTTATGTTGTTTGTTTTTATAACATGGAAACAATGTCGTGGTAGGTCCCAAATATATGTGGTTAAACAAGGTTGCTTTTGCTTTTCGCTAGTCAAACTCAAATATTAATTTTAAAAATAAAACTTGGATGCTGGAATTACTAAGCAAAGTAAGGATCATATGTTTTGGAAGTTTAAAGCAATAAACAATTGTTGAAACTATAAATTCTTGAGATGAGAGTAGTAAAAATTTATTAAGATGATCATTTTTGTCAATTTTGTTATGGCAATTATTTTGTCAATTATGGAAGTGTACAGTGGCAGTGTATAATTTACATGTATATGAAACATGCTTTGATATTGAGAATTCATAACATAGACTTATAATACTTTTAATGTTCTGTAGTGAGTATAAATAGGTTTACAATGGCTCAATATGGAGGAATAAGGTTATTTTATGGTGGGAAGTTAATACTAGAACCTGAGTTAAACTATATAGATGGTGATACAAGTATCTTTGAAAAAGTTGACCATAATAATTTTAGTTATAGGCAAGTATGTGAAATAGGGAAGGATTTAAGATACCTTCAAGTTGAAAAGGCATGCTATAAGGTACTAATTTTCAACTTCAGTGAGTTGTTAAGACTCATTGAATTAAATGAAAGTTGTATTAAATTTATAAGCCTTATAAAAATCTATGAAATTGTAGAAATGTATGTAACCTATAAGATAGACACACTACTCCCTACACTTGACATATTACCTATAACTAAAGTAGAGGAGCTTAGTGGGTAGGATAGAGAAAGAGATGGTAAAGAAGAAAACAGCGGTGTTAGGGTAAATTATACTACATAAGATGTGAAAGTAGAAGCTGATAAAAAGAGAATGAAAATTTATAACCTTTTGTTTTGATGATCAAAGCAAATGGCTATACATTTTTTGTTGAAACTCAAAAGGTTACATAATTTCTTTGATTCATAGGAAGAGGATGGAGATATTTGAGACCTATTTTTATGATAAATCGATGCTTTCTGAAGATAGAGTTTTAAGACCAATTGCTCAGTAAAGTAAGGAGGGATGTGGATAGAAGAATGTATCCATTGGCATGGACTATTATGAAGTTAGATAAGACATATTTATAGAGTTAGTTTATTAATCTACTAGCATGTGATTTAGAATTAGATGATGATGAAGGAATTACAATCATCTATGATATGCAGAAAGTAACCAATCTTCATATATTTATAATTAATCTTCATCATTTTGGAAAAAATTAACTTAAATTTTTCTAAAATTATTTTAGAGATTGGTTAGAATAATAAAGGTGACTTTACCAAATGCAACTTATTGAACGTGTGATAGACACATTTAGCATAATTGACATGGGAATTATAAAGGAAAGGACTTGATAAAGTAGTTTTGAAACTATGTTTAGTCAACCTATATAGAAGATTTCAACCAACAAATCAAAAGGATTAACAAAATAAAACTTGGATGCACTTCTACTTTCCTTGAATATCTTAAGGAGAGGTGGGTAAGATGTTACCAATAATTTGTATCAAAATGCCTAGTAGTTGATAACAACATCAATGAAACTTTTAATACGTGGATCTTATTTTATAAAGATAGACCAGTTATTAGCATACTTGAAATAATTAGAATCACTGTGATAAGAATACATAAAGATATGAGACAATTTATACATGGATGGAACATATATATTGCACCTACTATTATGCAGAAGTTGTAAAAGAAAAATAAAAGATACAATGCAATGGAAAATAGTTTGTAATGGAGATAGGGCAAAGAAGTTTCTAAAGAATATAAAACATACTATAAAGATTAGTAGATAAACCTATTCTTGTTGGGAAAAGGATCTATATAGATGCTCATAAATAACATGCACTAAGTGTTATCCATCGTCGTCGTCGTCATCATCATCACATCCAGTCCGAAGTCCCGCAATAAAGCAAAGTCTGGGGGCGTCTGACAATACACAGCCTTACCCCTATATAATAGAGAGGTTGTTTCCAATAGACCCACATGTCGATGTGACAATAAAAGAGTGATGCAGGTTAAAGAATAAATAAGTAAAATTGTGTATCAAAGGAAACCCACAATAACCTAACCTAGGGAGAAAAAATTAGAACTTTAACAAAAAGAAAAATTATCAAGAAGATACGAATGTGAAGAGTTTTTAAAATCACCAAATCATCGAGCATTCAGTTATATGCATCAATCTACTGTTAAAAAAAACACTACAATAGTTCATTGTAACAAGTAGAACAAAACCAATTGCAATGAAAATAAACCAAGTAACCATTCATAAGATTGTACAGATCCGAGCCTCACCAGAGCCATGGCAACATATCAGAGAAATGGGATCTGTTAAAGTGAAAGAACAAAAGAAGATCTCCCAAAATGAAACCATAAGATCATAAAGCATAAAAATTCAATCGTGACATAAACCTAACAATATCAAATACAAAGAGATCACAATAATAAAACCCAGAAAGCGTTCAACCTTAAATCACACAAAGAAGCTAATATCAAAACCAAAAAATGCATAAATAACAGAAATTTCAGAAAACACAAAACCCAGGAAACACCACAGTAGAAGAGACTGCTTAATCAAGAAACATACCCGAAAAAAGGAGTGAATGTCGTTGTTTATCCCGTGAATCGATGACCACTATGTAGAAACAAGTTTTTATGGACACCACAGTAGAAGAGACTACTTAATCAAGAAACATACCCGAAAAAAGGAGTGAATGTCATTGTTTATCCCGTGAATCGATGACCACTATGTAGAAACAAGTTTTTATGGAGTACAAAAAGAGACTGAAAAAAGTACAGAAGAGAATAACCTACCAAAAAATGCTAAACAAGCAACATCATTGTTTTCCAGAGACGGAAGACATTAAACACATTACACCCGAAAATAATATGATGCATTGAACACGCACTAAACCTAACATTAGTAAGTCAACTCCACAAAGCAGATATAACAAAAAACACAATAACAACACAATGAAAAGGGACAAACTACCTCAAAAGCTAAAAAGTATAACGAAAGAAAGAAAACCCAACCGAAAGGACCACCACGGTGGTTAAAAAAGGGTTATCTCAAACAGCAATTAAAAAACCTTAAGAAATAATCTCCAAATCGTTATCAGAATCATCATCAGACGCTAACTGTAAGATCTACCGATCTGTAACCAGAAAAAGAGGTATTCACTTTTCCTAAGAAACCCTAAAAAATTCTAAAAACAAAAACACTGGCAGATTAAACTAACAGATATGAGAAAACTATGTGTGTCAAACTGAAGTAGATCGAAACGCATAGAAGAGCCAAAGAAGAATAGAATACACAAACAACAAAAAAACGACAGCTACAAACACTATACTCTTGAGTTCTCAAATAAAGAATATTTCAAAAGCATACACTCTACACACTCTACAGTGATACAAAAACAAAATATCTGTCCGCGAAGCACGCTCCTTAGAGACGATTCAAAAGTTGAATGTTGTAGAATGAGAGGGAAGCAAGCGACGGAAGACGTTGCGAACTACATGACTATTGTAGAATAGGGTTGAGATTTCTGTTGATGAGTGCTATAAGATGAAATAATTTCTCAGTTTGCATGACTATACACTGCTGCCTATTAGGGGTTAGATTTTTTGTCCTATAATTAATGCTGAGGTAATACACCCACCATCTAAAAGAGTCATACTAGGGAGACCCATTACCGTAAGAAGGAAAGGAATCATGGAGCCTAAAAATTGAAAAATCCAAACAAACCTTGCTTTTCTATATAAATTATTTACAATACGAATTGTTTTGGTAATTGTTGTCATTAATTTTTATTTCTTATTATTGCTGGACCCTGTCTCCGGAGCCCAAAAATCGCTTCCTAATACCGAAGAACGTTAGGCCCAAGTCCCGACCCCCAAGGATAAACCCAGGGTGACCCTTCAGGACAGTAGTATGAGATAAAAGTGAAAAGGATTGCAATTAAAACAATTGTTAGCATGGTAGCAAAGAAGTTCGTCGTGGCATAAGCATCCCTCGCCGCGACGAAGTCGCCAAAAGGGGCGTTCGCCGCGACGACAAAATATAGGTTCGCCGTGGCGTGCCAAAGGACGTTCGCCGCGACGTGCAAATGGAAGTTCGCCGCGACGAGCACTGGCTTCGCCGTGGCGAAAGTCCCCAAAAACAGAAATTCGACATCCGCAATCAAACATTCAAACAATCACATACATTCATACCTAACAACAATACCATTACAAATCCCATGGGTTCAACAAACTTTGCTTACATGACATCATACATATCAAAGCTTAAAACAAAATACATAAGGATGCTCAATGTTGATATGCTTAATAAGCTATCCAAAATAGTTACTAACTTAGTACAAAAGATCTCTAACTATTGCGGAGCTATCGATGCCTTGCAAGGATCAAC
>JANITX010000003.1:30069223-30083207 GCA_027564395.1 Erythroxylum ulei | reverse complement strand
AGTCCAAAAATGTATATGCTCAAATAAGCAAAAACTCAATTATGCCAAGCATACCATGCATTGAAATTCCTTAATATTATAACCCCTAATATGGGGCGTTACAGTTTACTTTTGTTTTGGTCAAATTTCGTTGAAAGAACTACACCCAACAAAAGAAAGCTATAGTTGTGTTTTGGCACATCTTTTTTCAATTTGGTTTTTGTTTCTGTGGCCAAAGACTTTGTTTTTAAGTGATTTTGGGTTCTGGGATGAGTAAGTGGACTATTTTGACCCTTTGGAGGACTCGGTTCTGAGTTAGGTTCTTGTTGATTCGGTTTCTGATTCGATGGAATTGAGCAAACCCGGTCATAAATACCAGTGGTCAGCTTATTGTTGGGTCTCACAACAGGAATGAGTTTATGCTCATTAATGCTGATGAGAATGCAAGAATCAAATTAGTTAAAGAATTAAGTGGCAAAGTGTTGGGAAATTGGGTCGAGATCTAATCCCGATCGCAGTGAAATAATCACAAAAGTTTTTCGTGACTTTTGATTTCCTGAAAACCAAAACTATTTAATTTTATAAAATGATCAACACTGATACCAAGAAAAATTACCAATAGATCAAAACACCCATTTGTACCTTCTGTAGGAACATCGGTCATGTGGAAAATAAATGTTATAAAAAAACATGGTTTCCCCCCAAATTTTTCATCAAATATCAGATCATATTATCCAAACAGAGACAACAATCAGAACAAATTCAAGGCAATCAATCAAGTTGAGACTTACCAGGACTGCCACTCCTCGACATTGAAAATTCTTCACTCTCCAGGGAGTCGGGACAAGATAGTACAAACTTCAGCCTCACTTTAGAACAGTATTCACAACAGATGCAGATTCTGCCTAAAGAAGGAGATACCAAAGGAAAATCTATCAGCACACCTCAGATCAATACAATTTCCATTGATCAAAAAGGTACATCCAAACTCAACATGCTTTTTGGTTTATGGTCATCCATATGGATCCTCGATTCTAATGTCATTGACCACATCATTTGTTCCTTAGAATTCTTCTTAGCTTACAAAACAGTAGATTCCTTGACTGTCATATTGCCAAATGGCAACTTTGTCCCTGTCACACACATTGGAACAATCAATATTTCTTCAATTACTCTTACCAATGTTCTTTTTGTGCCTATTTTTTCATTTAACTTAATTTCAATCAGCAAGCTTAACTTCTCTTAACAAAATTCGTGTAGTAGCCAAGGGTTTTACTCAGCAAGAAGGTTTGGATTACACAGAAACCTTCTCCCCTATGGTAAAAACAACAACAATCAGAGTTCTGTTAGCACTAGTAGCATAAAATGATTGGTTACTACATCAACTAGATATAAATATTGTATTTCTACACAGTGACTTACATGAAGAAGTATACATAAAGGCTCCTCCCGGATTAGCTCTTCCTCGTACAGACCTTGTCTGCCATCTCTAAAAAAGCATTTATGGTCTAAAGCAAGTCAACTGCCAATAGCACTCCAAGCTAACTTCTGTCCCCCTTTTTACTGGTTTTTTTCAATTCCAATCTAATCACTCCATGTTCAGAAAAGAAGTGAATGAAACCTTCATCATCTTACTTGTCTATGTTGACTATGTGCTACTCGCCAGTAATGATTTGCAGCTCATCCAAACCACCAAACAATTCCTCAATGAAACCTTCAAGATCAAGGATATCGGACCTGCCTTCAAAATCAACCGCTACTCCTATTGCTTCAGACCTCCAATTATCTTCATCTAAAGATCACATCACTAACCCATCTCCTTCTGCCGCTTGTTCTAAAAACTTCTTTATTTGACCACCATAAGATTGGACATACGTTTTGTCGTCCAGCAACTTTCACAATTCATGCCAACTAAGTGTCACCTTCATGCAGCGCGTCGCATCCTTCGATACTTAAAGAAATATCCAAGTCAAGGGCTCTTATTCTGACGAGACTTGCCACTCAAGCACCATACGTTCTCAAACTCTGACTGGGGAACCTACCCCGACTCCCAAAAATCTGTCACTGGTTACTGTATGTTTCTCAAATCTTCCTTAGAAATTAAAAAAAAAAACACAACAGTCTCCAAAAGTTCCTCCAAAGCTAAGTGCAGAGCTCTCGCCACCACGACATGCAAACTTCAGTGGTTGTTCTATCTTCTTAAGGACCTCAATGTAAATCATCTCCAATCGACATATCTCTACTGTGACAACCTCTCTGTCATACGCATAGCAGAAATTTTGATTTTTCACAAACGAACAAAGCACATCGAGATCGATTGCCATGTTGTTCGTGAAAAATTACAGAAAGGTATCATCCACCTTTTTCCCATCTCAACCAACGCTCAACTGGCCGATATCTTCACTAAAGCCTTGCCAAATTCCTCCTTTCAAGACTTGTTACTCAAGCTCGGAGTTGTGCACAACATATACGACCCAGCTTGCAGCAGCGTGCCAAGAGAAGTTAAGCTTACAACAACGTGTGGAGAGAAACCTAGCAAATGAAACACGATAATTATATTTTTGGGTCAGGACTATTTTAATTTCGAGTTTAGGCCAATGTTTTGGAACGACAGCCCAGTCCATTCACCTTGACCCAACCTCACATCTTTTATTACCTCTGACCCATATTCTTTTCTATTTCTTATTTTTATTTTACTAGTAAATCTTTTTTATTATAAATACCTGATCTGTTATAATAAATTGTGAACAGAACAACCTATATAAAGGGTTGGAATTCATTTAATAAAAGAGTGAGCTAATATTATCTTTCATTACATCTCTTGTCAATTCTCACCATGTTCTTTGGATTTAATTGGGTTTTAACATTTGTAAAATGAGGTTAACAGTGTCAACTTGAGCTTATAAACAGTCGAGTGCATCCATTCTAAGTTCTTACTGCATATCCTACTCACCTTGAGAATAATATTGTTAGTTTTCGTTACAGATTCAAAAAAATGTGGGAAAACATCGTGCTTCCTTCTTTTGAATTTTGGGGATGTAGTTAGTGAGAGAGGCTTGAATATTAGGAGAGTTACGTGAAAAGTTAAAGATTAAGTAGGTGTTTGGTTCATGAGATTGGAAATCTATTAATGGGTATGAAATAAATACAAGTGATGGGTTTTATATTTCGGTTATAAGAGATATCTAACTTTTGGAGAATCATTCATGCCCCGATATATTAGAAGAATAGATTTAATTCCTGACTTGAGGCAAATATAATTAAAATATAATTGATTAATTACAATTTAATTAATTAATTATATTTTTCTTTTTTTTTTGACAACTAAATATAATTAACTAAATTATATTAAATTTTGATATAAAACAAAATTTAACAAATTTTTATTTGTTCATATTTTTAATAAACCAACCACTATCAATAATAATGACAACCATTCTTTTCCTCTTAATCAACTATCATAATTATAATAATTATATTTATTTTCATTTCTCACTATAATAATTTTTTTCCCTATTACCATTACCTTATTTGAACCACTGCACCTAAGACTGACGACAATATAATTTATTTATAATATTTTAAAAATGTTAAGTTCAGATTGAATGTTTCTAAGTATCAAAATTCTAACTTGTATTTTGTTGAAAGCACCTTCTGAAGCATAGTTGATTTCTCATAACCTTTCCTTCATCATCTCCTGCTCTTACCCCGTGCCTGTACGTTATTATACATTTGACTTAGCAACTAACCACCTGAGCTTACCTGGAGTAGCAGCTCTTTATCTTTTCCCGTAATACAGGGCCGACTGTGCATCTTTAATCTTCTCAAAAAGCTAACACTAATTTTTACATAATTTTCTGACAATACATGTACATTTGCAGCATCAAGGTTGTATCATTCAAACGATTGCCTGGCCTAGGGAATTGTAGATTACAAAAGAATTTAGCAGGTAAAAGAATCGAGAAATTTATGCCACTTTTACTCCACTGGGACGTTTTCCTTCCATAGCATCCTTCTTATTCCGACAATCAGCACAAAGAAAAGGCCCTTGCCAGGGCTTTGAGCTCATGGAGAAGATTCCGCCAGCATGAACAGAGATACCCTCACTTGGGGCCAGATCAACTTGACATACAGCACAAGTGAATAGACCAGATGTTGAATGTGCAGTGCATTCATCATTTCCAAGTCTGCATGATATGAGGAAAGACGGTCACTAGGCAAGTAAAATGACCCAAAACATAATAAGAAATGCTACTCCATTTCACCACCAGTTTCATTGACAATCAGTTGTCATGTTTCTGTTCCGTTAAGTAGTTGCCAACAAGCCTAAGCGCATGTTTCCCACTTCATGGGAGTCATGCCGATAAGCTGATGGTCTCATCCCTACAGGCATTGAAAACTAGAATGACGAACCACTAGTGAATTACAGAGGTTGTAACAATTACAACCACTTTACATGTTACCACACAAAGGCTACTGTTTGTCCCATGGAACCACAACAAATGCAATGAAGCTAAAACGCCATACCAACATGGGTCTTGTGCATGTAAATGAGTAAGTACTAACCTTTCAGCAAGTATTGCTGACCCTTCTTCAAACAATTCTTCAACTATGCCTACAGCAGAAAGCCTTTTTGATAATTTGTTTGCAGAATCACAGGACTTCTTTCTGAAGAATAAGGCTTTTAGCCTATTCTGCTTCTTGGGCAGAGGAGGAGTAGGCTGTAATGAACTGTCAGGAGGAATAACGTCAACAACTATGCAGGTTGTATCATCCTTCAGTCCCCTTGTCCTCAAGGCTTCCTGAGATAGAATCCATATTTCATTAGGTCATACCACTGACTCATGATTTTCACTTCATTTAATGCACATCATTGGAGCTTTCAACTCTATTTGGAAAAAGGAGAAAAGGCCAGACATTCACATAATTTATCAGACATAGTAAAACTGTGTTGACTCATTGAAAAAAGTTAGTTAACTCAAATTATGCTAGTTAAAGGAAAGCATAAAAGTTCTTTTTAACACCTTCACAACTTGTCTAGCAGCAAGTTCAGCTGGCAAACCACGACAAGACTTTGCTGCCATTTCAGAGGATAGGGCATCCCAGATACCATCAGAAGCAATCACAAGCCTTCCACCCGCATTTGATAGCTTTTGAAAAGAAGAAAAGTTGGAGTACATGTTACAAAACAGAACAAACAATAAGCCAGATATCCAATATAGAGCAAATGGGCGTTACAATCATAGAGAATAACAAAAGATTTCGATATAATCGAAAATTGAAAGAAAATGATGCTTACCTTCACTTGTTTGACATGTGGAATAGGAACTATAAATTCTCCAACATCCATGTCCCCAATGGACCTAGAAAGGCACAAGCCTCCTGGCCAACAACGAAGTGGACCAATCTGGAAAGGGAAAACGAAAACAGGGAGCAAAACTCTAATTATTTAGCATTTTAGACACTCCGCAGTGTGACTTTGATACTAAGAAAGAAGCAAGCAAGCTCCCAAAGTGTTACCTCAGCACCACCTGCAATGCTAAGCCTCCCCACTTCTCCTCCACTCGCAGTCACACGTTCCCTCCTGCAGATCCAGCAAAAGTAGATTAGTTTCTCTCCAATGATGAGGAACAAAATTGTTTTTCTTAATAGATACATACTCGTCCAAATTCTCTTCGAGTCTATGATCAACTGTTAAGGTGGAAACAGCACCACCCTGAGTGTCTAAGATACAGCGTGAGTCTCCAACTGATGCAACAGTAACTGTCCATCCATCAATTATCACAAATGTTGCTGTAGTGCCTGATGTTTCTCCTGATGAAATTGACAACAAAAAAGAAGAGAGAGAGAGAACCAATTATATCTAAAGCAAGACATAATTAATGCAATGGTAATCTCAAATTAAGAAGAGATTGACAACAGAAGAATGTCTCTGAGTTCCTTGCCTCTTCTCTGAAACTCCTTGTCAGTCTTCACAAATCCAGAAACTAATGCTCGAGGTAAAGCTTGAAGCCACTCTTCAGATCCAAGCCCACGAGGAATAGCGCCCAAAACATGATTCAACAAATTCTCCCTCGTAAAAACAGCTGCCGCATTTCCATTGTGCCCATCAAAAATCTGACCATCAGAAGTTACCGATAGTCACCATTAAGCACGAAAGCACAAGAAAGATGAAATCATACAACGTCGAAAATGGACTATCATCATGACGTATCCAAACCAATAGACTAAATCTGAACCTCATATCAACATACTAATGTAATGCATCAAGAATATCCCAACAACGAGTGACGTATCTAGGAGGAAGAGAACTACAAACAACGGAAGAATGTCAAAATTGTAGCAGTTGTTACCCACAGTACAAGGTAGACAAAGTATTAGTTAACATAGTTCACCCATCTAAAGGGACGATAAGAAAGGAAAAGACAGATCTAGGTCTTTTAGCAGACTTTGGTCGCAAGAAAAGAAACAGAATCCTGAAGCAAATTGCAATGCGCAAAAATCATATAAATCATGAGATCACGCCCAAAAATCATGGAAGAAATGATCTAAGTCAAAGAAATAATGTGAAGAACAAAGCTAAAATCTTACCGCAAACGCAGAAAAGGACGATGAAGGATTCCCTGGTACTCGTTGACAATCTAACTTAGTAAGAAAATAGTCCTCACCCTTTTTAGATTGACCTGCATGACCATATCTGACAGTTGGTTTTTCCATCTTCTCACTCTTCATCTCCCTGTTAATCAACGCTGCCAGAGGTACAAGGTTGTCACGACGGCGTCTCCCATGTCCAGAAGCCATCGATGTCCAATTTCAAATGTCCCCGGGAGCTTTACTAACTGATTCACCCAAAACACACATCAATCTCCAAAATTTCAAAGAACCCCAATGTTTTTACCCTTCAATACAGTCTAAAGATTGTGTCCTTACTCTCAAAAAATGTGACAGAGAATAGAACAAACTTAACCCATAATCCCCTTTCACTTGCAAATTCCCAACTTTACAACTGAACTTGCAATTGTCTACTCCCACGGCTCCACAAACAGATTTTGCTCCTTGATCTGGTCAGCCAGAAAGAAGAAATCTTTCGCAAGCAAACAAATATCACCCAAAAACAGGGCTCTCAGTGTGATAATCACAACAAAATGCAGACACAATATGGAATCACAAGAGCAGGTTCGTTAGCAGTTGAAATCAAAATGAACCCAAGAAGAGAAAATTGAAGAAAGCTTGACAACGAGAACTATTCGGCCGTGAAATGAAGATCTTTGTGTTGAACTTAGGAACAGGCCCGGCACGACAACCTTGGATCGACGCGTTTTCTTGTAGTATTCTATTATAAGCTTTTCGTGTTTAATAAAGAAATATATTAGTAAGGAACTCTTAGTGAAATCGTGGGTTTAACCGTATTTATATATATATATATATATACTAGTTTAAAATTTTAAGTTAGGACTTATCTAATTTGAGTGAAGATTAATCTAAATACAGATAATTTGTACCTTCTCATTATTTAAAATTTAGAATTAAATTTTTACCTTTTAACTTATCCAACTCAAACGAAGATTAGTCTATATACAGATAACTTTTAACTTCTCTTTATTGAAATCCTCGTAAAACATATCGTAGGAATCAATATATATATATCTAACAAGTAACAATCGAATAAAATAAAGATTTTCGATCCCTGTTTTTCCATAACCAGTACGGGTAATGGTATGGTATAGCATGGCATGTTTTTCCTTCTTCAACTTTTGGGTGTTATAAAAGTCTTTGCATTTATCAAAATTTAAATCGCGTCACATTTTTTGCACAAAGATATAAAAAATGGGTCTCCGCTCCTACCAATTTGAGTCCTGTTACCAATCACATTTCACACATAATCAGTTTTAGAATATGAACGTAAAATAAAATGATAATAACAGTGATAAAAAAGTGATTTTATAATATTAAACAATAAAGTATTCTCTACGCCTATGAAGATTGCATGTGCTTTGCGAAGGCAATGATGTGTACAGCATTTAATATATGTATATATAAATATGCACATGTAGACGTTGGGTTCGTACTCGGCGTGTGGTCCCTCCCTCTTCCCTCCTCAACGGCGATGAAAGGACCACCTCAAGAGGAATGCAATTGTCTGGTTAGGATTAGACTATGGCAGAAGGAAGCATCATAAGTTTGGATTCCTTTCCTATCTACAATTTGTTTTTCCCGCTTAACCAATTATTATTATTCTATATTAAACTTTATTTATATAAATTTTATAAAAATATGTGAATAATATTAAGTAGCATAGGATTGAAACATCCTTAAAGGTGTCCGTATTTTTTTTTCAATTCCCACGTAAAAAGAAAGCGGCGAGAATTTTCTCTCGTTTATTTTTCTTAAATCAAATGAATTAAAAAAGATGATGTTAGATAATTAAAATTGAAAATTTTATATACTCTCTTCCTCCCAAATCCTCTGCCTCCTTAGCTATTTATATAAGGGCTATTTAAGTGACAATGATACAAAATATAATCATTAGCTTTATGCTTCGCTTTGAGATGAATAATTATTCACACTTCTCATTTGTTTATGTATTCATTGGTTGTCTCTTTTTCATATTATTGCAATGTTTGTCTTTTTATTTTAATTTTTCAAGAGAAGAGTTGAACTATTGAATTAAATTAGTTATTAAATCAATAATTAAAATCAAGCCAAATTTAAACCAGTTACCTTTCATAGTTAGATTATATTAGATATTATTAGTATAATAAGATTATATTAATTAAGATGAGATCTTATTTTTAAAATTAAATTAATTATTTTTTAATTAGATTGATTCCTAATTAATATTTTAGAACATTATTTTCTGAAAATTAAATTAATTGAATTTCAACTGGATTATAATTAATTAATTAACTATACTCCTTTAAAATTAAGAAAATAATTTTAAAGTAATTAATACATAAACAATGTTCATTGTTTATTATAATAAACATTGTTTATTATAATAAACATTGTTTATTATAATTAAATAAAAGTTTGGTTTATTTAAGAATCATTGGTTTAATCTAATTTAATTAGCCAAAGAGTTGTAAATGCTATTTTAGACTATAGAGATTATATTGATAATTATAATCAAATAATGTTTTATGCTTATAATTTAATTATATTTGCAAGAGAAATTACATATTTAAAATATATGACATTTTATATGAAATGTTTGTACGATAAGACCATCAAAATTACATCTCTTATTAAAATATTAATTATATGTTAAAAATATAATTATTGCCTTCTATTATTATAAGAATAAACTAAAGTTCTATTTATTGTTAAGCTTGTTGAGCAAAATCAAAGTTGTTTTAACCCAAATATGCTTAGTCTTAAAACAATGGGTCTTACTTAACTAATTTTATGTTACGTGGATGAAAAAACTTATGATCATATGAATTTAGAGGTAAGATTAGGAATAATATATAAGATGTATTTTAAAAAGTGTTTTTACCTAACAAATATAGTAATCGTATAAGATGAGATTAATAGAGTTGTTGTCTACCTAATTTAAGTTTAGTTAGTTTATAAACCAAACTTAAGATCAACTAAATTTGAATTAGTCTGCTAGAGAAATTAGAGTAATCTTTCTGAATAGTAGTAAGGGTTATTATTTCGATTAAAATAGTAAAAGTAACTAAATAAATGATTAAAGCTTTAATCTTATTGGTTCTCATGGCTTATAACCAACTATTCAATTTCTTCGATTTATTTTTTTCTAAGTAGAAATTAACTTATTTTAGTACTTGATCTTTAAGATTTAATGAAACAAATTTCTTAAACATTATCCAAGTTTGAGAAGAGTTATCAAAGTTATATAAGTTATTTGTCCATTATGTGATTTTGCTATTAATCTCTATTAATGATTTAGTGACAAAGTTTTAAAGATATGTCAATATCACATAGATGATAAAATCTAATAATTTTTTGAATTAACTAATGTCTTATAAAATTAAGGAAACATGTAAGACAAATTTTAATAGTATGATAACACAATGCAAATAATTGCGTAAAGTTAAAAGGTATAATTTTTTGGTGAAAGTGTTCATTTAATTTAACTAACTAAAAATATAAATTGAGACTATAATTGAAGGAATTTTCCATAGTATGATAATATTTATCATAAGAAGAAAATAATTACATGAATTTTCTTGTCAATACATGATATGGTAGAGATCACATATATTTATGATTCATGCTTTTGAGTATTTGATATTGAATCTGGATTTCACATTATTACAATATTCAAGGCATAATAAGAAATAATAGCTAAGTAAAAGTAGTTGATTCAAGTTTATACAAATAGTTTGTATATGTTGGATCAAATGAGACTTATGCTTAATATGATTAACATGAATACAATGTTAGATAACCGAGACTATCCTTTCATTTAATATCGGTTAAATCAACATAATGATAATCATAAAATTGTATATAAAGGTATATGTATCCTTTTGATTATGAATTTCTTAAAACTTGTAAAGCTTGTTGGTTTGAAAAATAACCAAATCAACCTTTATTAAAAGGGTGATGATGGTATTAAATTGATAAATTATATATATATGGTGTGTTGGATATATCAAAATTTCATAAAATGATGATATTTGTATTTCATTAGATTTGTTAATGACTTTATGTAATATAGTTATATGTATTAAATGAAATATTAATTTAAATTTTAAAATTGTTAAAATTGTTTAAATATGAGTAAAATTTTAATTATTGAGAATATTGAAACACTTTGATGATATTGATGTGGTTAGAATTAAATTTTCTCAATTATTTATAGGAAATAGGATTTTCTAGTTAATATCTTCAAGCTAAATTCTCTAATGGTATAGTTTTGTGTAGGGAGGAGTGCACAATAAAAGATATTGTATAATGTAATATTTATCTCTTATTTTTTTAAATTATTTATTTCTTCTATAACTATGCCTAGTATAATAATTAACCTTTGTTAGTCCTAATTAAATCAATTAAAAAGATTACATATAAATATGGAATGATAAGACTTTAAAAGAGTTAAAGTTAATGATTTTGAAATATGATGCTTATATAAAGCATATATTGTGTAGGACTAAATTGGATAATAGAAAGTTATAAGATATTTAAAAAGGCTATTTATGATCTTACAAACTCCAATAAACAAAATGTTTGCTTCAATGAATACTTATAAGAGAATGGTTCTCAAAATAAGTTGTAAGAGAAAGATCAAGTTTGAAAATTTTAAATCTCATGAAAATACCTCTAATTGATACTAGTGCCTCTATTGATTCATTTGATATATAGTCAAAATGTTGTGAAATGTTGAAAGATTCACTTTTATGATGAATTCAAAGTGTTTATTTTAAAGATGGTTTGCTTTAAAGATGATTATGGATTTATCTTATCTGCAAGAAAGTTAGTAGGAGTATAGTTGCATTCTTTAGTGGGTGTAAAGACATACAAGTCATAAAGAAAAATTTTCATATTTTTAATTGTTAAAAACATGATAGTCTAAGAATAACTGTTATTGGATATGAAAAAAATAACAACTTAATTATGAGAATTAGATATAGAAGTTATTCACCTAATCTAGTTCAACTACATAGATCATAAATGAGATATCTTATACTTGTAAAATATTAAATATATTTGTTATTTTACGTATGAATTGATATTTGAGTTTTAGATCATGTAGATATTAACTTTAATTCTTAGCTAAGAGATATTTTACTTAGAGTAATATTATTTAGAAATTATAATGGTTCCAATATACCATTTATTGCTAATAAAGCCATAATAAAATTTTCATTTAGTAGAAATGATTATCAGGACCGATAATAAGTTCTTTAATAAATTTGATATAATTCATTGCATTGTTGAAACAATAATTTATTTTAGAATATTAGAGCCATTGTACTTGTTAAAGGAGTTAAGTTCTCATTAATGATCTAAATATGTATTTAGACAATTTCTCTTAATTATAATGATAATTAAGAAGAGGGTTGTAATATTTAAGTAAGTGTTTACTATAGAGAATTTTGTATAATTCTCTCAGTAAACCACTGTTGTAACATTAGGATAATTATCATATAGGAATTTGGCCTAAGATACCTAAGTGATTAACTTAGTATAAGTGGGAGATTGTTTGTGTATACCTTAATAGTTAATTGATTGGTTATAAATTTTGTGATATAGCTACTTAAAGGTACTATTTATCTTTATGTATTTTTGTTAATTATAATTGATATTTTAAAACTAAAGGTAAACTCTTTGTAATAATTTCTTTACAACTGAAATTATGACAGAATCATAATTATGAGATTCAATTTGTATTTATGTATTATTCTTAAATTATTTCTGGTTGTAGTTTAATCAAGATAACATACTGAAGTAGTGATAAAATTAGTACACATTTAATTTCTTTTTTATGAAGAAAGTAATTAATCTTACCAATTAAAGTATAAAGATATTTAAACAAATGTATAACTGCTTATTAAAGAATAATTTTATTCTACTGACCCGATTATGAGGATCCCAGATATAATATTACTTATGTATTTATGAATTTTCTCATTATAATAGTTAGATAATTGATCTTTAGACTTGAGATTATTAAAGTATTTCATGTGAAAATTACTCTATTCTAATGCTACTTGCAACCTACTCTTTTTATGGTAGCTCAATCGGTAGTACTTGCATATAGTATGAATCATTTAGAGATAATTGAGCAAGTCAATAAAGAATTAGTCATTATAAAATAATTAGAAGGAATATTCCATTATTCTTAATTATTAGTGATTTAAAAAAATCTCTAACTAAAGTAAATTGACATTTGAAAAGATTGTTTTTAAATATTAATTATAAATCAATTGCTAATCAACAAAAACGAATATGGTTAGATTTAAAAGAATAAACATCAATTATGTTCTCTATATCTAATTGGAAGATTAGATGACAAAAGAATTAAATTATATATCATAACTATGTATCAATAGGTTGAGCTAAACCACTTTGACATTTTTAATATTTGAGTGGCTATAACAAGTTTTTAGATATGAAAATTGATCTATGATTATAAATTATTTACTCGGAGAATTAAAGATAAATTAATTTTTTAAATTTATCTAATTCTATTAATTACAATTTGAAAGTTTAATTTTATTAAAAAAGAGACCCTCGTATATTTTTTTTAATAAATAGGAAAAAAAATATAAGAGAGTTAGTACTTGTATCTTTTTTCTCTTAGGTATTGAGTTCTTTTTCTCTGTTTTGTAAATATTGTTAGAAGATAGAGATATAGACAATTTTTGGTTGATATATTTTTTTTGTAGGAATTTGAACTCGACATATCAAGTTTTTATTCATGGTTCATTTTCTTAAATCATTCTGTTAAAAAAACCCAACCAAAATTGTAACATTAATTTTTTTATGCGTATGTAATTTGACCATGATTAGTTTTCTCATAGATCCCATATAATTTAAAAATTTTAAATTATTTATTATATTTTATAAACATATTTATTCCATATAAAGAATTTATCAAATAACAAATATTATCATGTTTATCACGAAATTAACATAAAAATTTTAAAAAAAGTTTTAAAGGCTACACAAAACCTACATTTTTATATTTTTAATGTGTTTTTAAATGATAGTTATAATTTAACATGTTATTGTCACCCTTTATATTCTAAAAATAAGATATATATATATATCTTTACGAACATAGTTTTATAAAATGAAAATTATAAAATACATTTAATATAAAATTATAAATATATTTTAATTTACTAAAGTTGAATTGGTTTCAATTACCTTAATCTCATATTACAGTAAAACCTCGATAAATTAATAACCTCGATTAAATAATAATTTTCTCCGGTCCCGACTTGGGCCAATGAGATAAAATAATAACCTCGCTAAATGCATAAGATAATAATTTTAAAAAAATTCCTTGAGGCCCATTGAAAATATAAAA
>JANITX010000003.1:30048598-30061197 GCA_027564395.1 Erythroxylum ulei | reverse complement strand
CATCTTAACTCCTTATTTTGATAAGGTAAATGAAGCAATTTGATAACACTTCCTTCTAGAGAAATGTTCCTCTATGTATTATGTTTCTATTGATACTAAAATCACTCAATTGGGTTCAGAAATCTGAAAGTTATAGCCCAGACACTTTCGGACTGTTACTAAACCGAGACTGTACACTATACCCAACTTCATTCCAGAAATTGAAAGTCTTAGGGACTGAATTGAAGTTCTATTCCTTCAGATAATTTGTAGCTTCATGTCTCTAGTTTAGTTAGAAACAAGAATCATCGCATTTGGAGCTCTACAGGTCAAGATATCACCAAAATACTGAACCGTGTTTAGTAAAAATATCCAACTCATACTCTTTCAACAGATCCTCTCACTTTGATTCATTCAATTTTTTTCGAATTAATCCCAAAAGCTATAAATTTTTGTGGAGAGATAGAGGAATGAGTCAAGAATCCAATGTTTCAATAATCAGGTCATTTGGAGGTCAGAAGAAAAAGTTATGGCCAATAGAGTGAAAGGTGTTTAGGTTTGGAAATCAGCAAAGTCGCGATCGCGACTGCGAACTGCGGCATGGAAGCGCGGATGTGCCATTTCGCGTGGTCACGAAATGCTTCCCTTCTTCCTCCATTGCTTTTTCTTCCTCAAACCTGTTTGGTAAAAAGGGCATAACTTTCACTATAAATATTGGATTAAGGTCATTCAAAGACCGTTTCGAAGAAAACCTCTAGACCTACAACTTCCATGAAGACCTCAAAAATAATTTTTGCTTCTAAAAGGGTTAAAATGTCCAATCAGTGAAGCTGTCCCGAAAATCCATCCTATGCAGCAACACAAACTTTAAATGATCATAACTTCTAGCCTAGATATCGAAAAATGTCATACTTGATAGCATTAGAAAGCTAGAAAGATAAGCTACAACTTTCATGAAGACAAATTTATGAAAATCTCTCTAGATCAACCTAGCAAAATCACAGAAGTTTTAGATCAAAAATCCAACTTTCCACTGTTCTTTCTCAGAAAATTTTCAGACTTCTACTTTCCAAAATCCAACACTTCAATTTTTTTCTAGTCATTTCCACTCCATTTCTACCAACTTATTCATCATAAATTTCATAGTACCCTTAAATATACAAGTTTAGTCAAAAATCTCATAATACCAAGAATTCATAAGCAACCTATTCATGTTCTGTTACTTTTATACATTTTCAACTTTCATGCTCAATCACTATTCTTCTTCTCAACTTCCATTTAAACTCAATATCATCCATAAACAAATTATAGTCCATGATTGATTGTAAACATTAATAATAGAACATGCACACATATATACCCACTCATCATCAACTTTCTACATTCACTACCTAAATCTTGTATATCATTTCAAATTCAAGAATTCTCCTTTTTCTTTACTCAACTAATCACTAACAATTTCTTATTTAATAGTTCTAACTTCTAATAAAAGTTTGGGGTTCAACAACACATGCCGTAAATATATGCAAGATCTTTCATTAATCATTATTGTTTCTCATCACTTATCCGCAGTAGAATCTATAAGCCATATCATATAAATTATACTGCCAATAACATAACAACAACAATCCCTTGGGCATTCCTATAGTAAGAGCTCGTTAATGTTCTGAACCTCTCCTATCTAGCTACAAAAAGCATATTGATTGAGCAAATTAATAAATACAAACCTCTCAATGTAGTTCTATTCATTTTTTGTTCTGTTACAAAAAAGTACTCATAAGGGTAATTGATAAGTCATTTTGAGTTCACTAAATATATTCATAAAGAACCGTCCCTTAAATTTGATACTACTAACCATGGTGAATTATATAGGTAGTTTTATGATCTTTTCAATTATGCAAAGTGGAATTTTCTCAAGCTATTCCCTTTTTGTTGTATAGTTTAGTGTTGCATTAGTATTTGGTAGTAAAGCTCATAAGGCGTTGAAATGGCATAGGCTCTTATGCCCAAGATTGTCTAAAGTGCAGTAACACAAGGTATAAATAATAAATTGGAAACATGAACAACATAAGACCAACATGATTGCATACCTATATCCCAAATTGTAAGCTTCAATCGCTCCCCACCTACAGTTAGATGCTTGATCATAAAGTCCACACCTTTCAATAAAACCAAAGACAAAAGTTTCAATGCATCAACACGTGGAAAACCATATCCAAATGCTTTGTTGATTGAAAGTTACAAGAAGAGATCAAATAGCTCATCCCTTATGCTATAGAAGTAATGTAGAAACCTAGATCTCGTGTGGAAATATGGCACTGAACAACAAAGTTTGTCTTTCCCCAAGAGGAGGCACACCCATTTGTTGAATAATCCTCCTAATTTCGCTTGCGTTTAAGCTTTTGGTGAATGATCAAGAAAGAAAGGAGAGCATACCTGATTTGTGATATAAAGCCTTGTCAAGCTTGTAACATTTATCATCTAGGAGTAGCAATAAGAGCTAGGCAAGGGCAATAATGCCCTAAAACTTGGCAATATAATCAAAATAGGAAAGGTTAATTCACTTGTAATCTATCCTTAGCCCAGTTGAGTCATTTTGGGATTTTCAAAACCCAACAACAGCGTTT
Source organism: Erythroxylum ulei (assembly GCA_027564395.1). Classification (NCBI taxonomy): domain Eukaryota; kingdom Viridiplantae; phylum Streptophyta; class Magnoliopsida; order Malpighiales; family Erythroxylaceae; genus Erythroxylum; species Erythroxylum ulei. The sequence goes on along the minus strand of JANITX010000003.1, from coordinate 30,058,591 downwards.
TCCCCAACTCTTTTGAGGAGCAACTCTTGTAGGCTATACAAGGTGTATATTATGATGTATAAAAATCTCTTTTTAATTTTTCAAAAAATATTATATACATATATATATATCTAATTAAAAATAATTTCTTATCCTGCCGCAAACTTTTTTTTTACATTGCATGCCAGTTAGGATAGTAACTAACTCAAAATGATGTTAAATAAATTCTAAAATTTAATTAATAATTATTGATACTAATTCTTATAATTTTCTATTTTTCTTCCTTTTTAACATTCTATTCTGTAACTTTGCATAAACTAATGAATTAGCTAATCGTTAAGTAATTAAATAATAAAATTAATTATTATTCAAATTAAAATTTTAAGAAATTTTAATTTTAACTAAAAAAGAGATTCTTAAATAAAAATTAATTGGTTTATTTTAGTTTATAATAACTTATTAATTTACAAAAATTGATCTATTAATAAATAAATAAATAAAATTTTAACAACGAAAGGTATTAAAGTAAATCGAATCGAAAAGTTAAAAATCGAGCTGCAAAGTTAGATGGTTCAAGATTTTTACGGTTCAATCGGTTAAACTGGTTAAATTTTTCAATCATTGCTGAATTCATTAATTACTACTTTTGGTGTTACAAACAGTGAATTTATTTAAAGAACATAGTAATACTTTTCAAAAAAATAATGATTTTATTAAATATCCCCATCACATAAGTTGGAGTTGTTGTGTAACTTTTGTCGTGTAACTGATGCCTATAAATAACGGCCGGCTGATGGAAAAGCTAGTGTTAGAATGGCGGGTAAATTGGAGATCATGGTGATCTGGCGTGGGTTGTAGGTTCATCGACTCTTGGGCCGTCCTCACTTTAAACCTCTCATTTCGTTTTTTTGGTTCCACTTCAAAACGTATGTGTGTAATGTACTTACCTGATATAATATAATATCCTTTAGTAAAATATAACAAAAATTTCAAGTTTTGCATATATAAGACTTTATTACAACATTTTTTAAATTTTGTTGCCTTTTGTTATATGTAGCAAAAAATTACTGTTTTCGTTGCTTTTTAATATTATTAAAGGCAACACTTTGAAAACTGTTGTGTTATATTAATTTTTAGCAATATATTTTTAAACTGTTGCAAATATGTCGTTGTCTAAAGCACTTTTGTTGTAGTGTAGTCATTGCCAATAGGTAGTTCCAATACATTGGTCGATCAATGTAGTATATTAGTCAATTAGTGTGCATTGAATGTATGAATTTATGTAGTATATTAGTCAACCAGTGTGCATTGAATGTATGAATTTTCTAGTTGTTGCAATATTGTTCAACCATTATGACATATTAACCAACCAATATTGCACATTGGTCAACCAATGCAATAACTAATATTATCATAAACTTTTGATATATAAGTTTTGACAACTTTAACCTACATTAGTTAGCCATTAACCTATATTGGTCGACTAATACACCCACAATCATAATTCTAATTTCTTCAAATAGTGAAACTTTATTTTCTTAGTGCAAAGTTGACTTAAATACTTGTTAAAATATTCCCTAAAGAATATTTTAAGGATCAAGACGATTTCTATAAAATCATAACTTTAATTCCTCTTGATTATTAAAAATACTTGCATAATAAGTGAAAATGATGATGTGTTTATACATGATGAGCCTCTAAAAAAATCAAAGAAATCAAGTAGGAGGTATAATAAATATTACATATGCATTTATAACATTGTTGTGCCTTATTCTTTCTTGGTCTTGATTTTGTTCTTCACTTGAATGAATTTAACTCCAACTCTTCTCTAGTGTCCTCACTAGATACATCTTGATTTATGTATGGTTGGTTTTATATTGCTTTTATAGAAAAATAAACTCATTTGTGGTACTTATATTTTGTTATCATCAAATCATAAGAGTAACCTCCTTTAGTTCAACAATCTCCCCTTTCTCTCTGATGATAAAATATTTTGTGATATCAGATAAACAATAGCTAAACCAAACATTTACAAGTTATTATTCTAAGGCAATATAAATAGTTAGCTTCCCCTGAATTCATACATCACAAAAAAAACTTGCAAGTTGATCTATTTTAAGCAAAAATAAACTTTTGTATAAAGATTAGAAATTGACATGACAAAGCTATTAGTAATATAAAGTTTATTAAAAATATAAGTGCATTATCAATTTCAAGTACACAAAATTTAAATCCATTAAATTAACCACTCTCCCTGAATCTAATATCATTAATTTTCTCTCCCCCTTTTTTGAAATATAAAAAAATTAAATACTGAAAAATACTAAACTAATAATAAAACACGAAAGCATATACTAAATCAAACAATCAAAATTAAATTTAAGCACCTAAAGAGATCCTTATAAAATATAATTTCCATTAATTACGATCATTTCTCTCTTACTTGTGTAAAATCTATCATCACTTATTAGTTTGGTGAATATGTCAGCAAATTGATGTAATGTATTGACAAAATTTAACATGATATTCTCATTTTACACATAATCTATAATGAAATGATATTTAATTTCTATATAATTACTTCTATAATTTTGAATAGGATTCCTTGTGAGGTAAAATGGCACTATTGTTATCACAACTAATTGGTATCTTTGTAAGGTCTATCTTATAGTCTCTAGGTTATTTATCTAAGCTACAAATTTATGCAAAACAACTTTTGCACCATTAAATATTCGACTTTTATAGTTTATAAGGCAACAATTTTTTAAACTAAAATATGAAAATAATGCATTGCCTAGAATTTGATGTGTATATATGTACTTTTTTAATCTAAAAGGCTATTAACATAATCCACATCTAAATAGGCAATCAAATAAAAATTATATTTGGGATACCAAACTACTAATGACATGGTACCAAAAAGATATCTAATTATATTCTTAATAGATAAAATATGAGACCCTTTTAGATTTTATTGAAATTTAGCACACAAATAAAAATTGAACATAATGTCGAGGCTACTTATGGTGAGATAAAGTAAACTACCATTCAAATCTTGGTATAATTTTACATCACTTGGCTTACCCTCTTCACCTTTGTTCAACTTAGTTGTAACACACATAAGTGTCCCTAATGACTTGGCTTAATCCATTCCAAAATGTTTGAGTAGATTTTCCTGTGTACTTGGCTTGATTGATAAAGATGTCCTCCTTTATTTGCTTGATTTAAAATCCAAGAAAAAAGTTAAACTCTCTTATCATGCTCATTTGAATTTCCTTAATTATACAATTAAAATAATTTCTTTGCATATTATTTCATTAGTACTACTAAAGATAATATCATCAACACAAATTTAAATAATTAAAATATCTTGCTCATCGTTATTAATAAGTAGAGATCTATCATATTTGCCTTTTGTAAAGCCATTTTTTAAAAGGAACGTTGATTGTGTATTTTCTGAACAATATGAAAGATTAATTAGGAAAATGCATTAGTTAATTTATAGTATAACTTAGTGGATACGAGTGTTAATTCTACAAGGACTACTAACTGTCTTTCTATTATATAATCTAACAAAAGAAATGATTAACTTAAAAAAATTAATGAAATAAAAGTACTAATCTAAAATAATAAACCAAAGTAATGAACAAGAATGAAACTTCAATTGATTAGCATGATTCGGATGTGGAATTCCCCTATAATCCTTTTATGTGTGAATTTATCCTAATTCAATTATTAACCATAGTTTCTTGAACAAGTATAAATTCCAAAGTTATATCCATATTGTTTCTCAAGACATTCCACGCAACTCTTCTTATTTATGCCATGATATATTCATATATATAATTTCCAAATTTGAATAAAAACATTAGAAATTTTCAATTTAAATACAAGAAATAATGATGAATAATTTGAAATATAACTTGGGCCTTTCATTAAATTAAAGAATCAATCCAAAAAATAGGTTTTAAGGCTCATCCCATATAGATCTATCCCAATCTATACTAAAACTAAGATAACCAAAAATAATCAATAAAGAGCATAAAATAGAAGAAATCATTCTAATAGATATAGAAATCTTAAAGTCTCCACTTGAATATTAATGGAATTCACTTCTTTTCTCTCTAAAGTTTCTTTTTGTTGTCTCAAGATGCTCTAACTTGTGTCTATAATGATTTTATTTAGGTGCAATCCTAAAAGCTACTCTTTTATTCTCATGAAACACTAAATATTTTGAAGTGTCTTAAGTAATGTAGGGTTTGACACGAACCCTGTGTTGGTCCTACATTCCTTAATAGCTCTGTAAAACCCTCATTTTATGTAAAGCGCTTGCAACATGATTCCTCAACATGGACCTATGTTTTGAACACTTTTTAAACATTATGATGAATATAGGTCTGTGTTGTACAACACATATTGGTGTTTATGTTCAGAGATTTCATATTGCTCTGATTTACACAAAATCGTTCCATTTTGAATTAAAATTTCCCGAATTCTTTGCTTTTTCATTAGGGAGATATAATAAGACTAAAAAAATTACTAAATGGAGTACCAAATCTTATAGAAATCATCTAAACACAAGTAAAATGCTCTCAAAATCTTGCTAAGAACATAGTTTGTTTAGTATCAATTTCCCCTAAACTTAAGCATTTACTTACCCTGATGTAAATCAATTTGAAAAGACATCAGCCTAGGTAAGTTAGATCCTAAAAAAGTTTAACAATTTATTCAAATAGGTCAAGTATCATCATCCTATTTATCAACGACTTAGATCTCTAGAAAATACACTAACTTGTAATTCAATTTTAACCTAACTAAATAATCTTTCAAATTAACTCAATTAAAAAATTCATCTTAGATATAAAACGAGTAAAATTTTTAAGTGAAGAAGTATTTGATAAGTCATAATGCAACTTATTTCATTTTTTAACGAGTATCATTGCTTTAGTTGAAACATCATCCCTATTCTTTTACAAAAAAGTAAACACCTTGTAATAGCCCAAATCACCCGCTTACAGATATTGTCCCCTTTTAGGACTTGGCCAAGCCAAGCCCTCACGGTTTTGCTTTTTCCGAGACCTTCCCAGGAGGTCACCCATCTTAGTGTTACTCTCACCTAAGCACATTTAACCTCGGAGTTCTAATGGGATCCTGTGCATTAGGCGAAAACGCGTCTGTAAGGGAGAGGTATCCGTACCCTTATAAGGCATACTTCGTTCCCCTCTCCAACCGATGTGGGATCTCACACTCTCCACCTCCCTTAGGGCTCAACCCTATTTGGGGTCCAGCCTAGCTGGCACAACGGTTCAGGTACTAGCTCTGATACCACTTGTAACATTCCAGATCACCCGCTTATAAATATTGTCTGCTTTGGGTCTTGACCCAGCCAAGCCCTCACGGTTTTGCTTTTCCCAAGGCCTTCCTAGGAGGTCACCTATCCTAGAACTACTCTTACCCAAGCACATTTAACCTCGGAGTTCCGATGGGATTCGGTGCATTATGCCATGAAAAACGCGTCTGTAAGGGAGAGGTATCCGTACCCTTATAAGGCGTACTTTGTTCCCCTCTCTAACCGATGTGGGATCTGACACTCTCCACCCCCCTTAGGGCCCAGCCCTCTTTGGGTTTCCGCCTAGCTGGCACAATGGTTCGGGTACTGGCTCTGATACACTTATATCATTAATTAGATATCAAGCACATTTTTTGGGAAATTCTTCCTTGACATTATCGAATTCCAGGTTGGTTATAAAAGTGATCAACAATTTATCATAATCAGTAGAACCATGATGCCACTCATAAAGAATGGAAAAGAAGTTATTGTGCCTCCAATCTTAACAAAAGAAGACCCCACTATAGTAGGGAATGAAGACTTTACATCTCAAATGATTGAAAATCTAGAGAAGGCAGCACCGCTTAGACTAAGTCTCCAGTTGGCGAAAATTTGAAACCGCCATAGCCATTACTAAGAAATGATGTTGTTTATGAAAATGATATTTCATAATTAAAGTCCAATCAACCTTTGTACCTAAAGCAATCAAAATGTTGACAAAAAGGATGGAACACTTTTTACCACTTTTGGTATAGGTTGTGGACATAATTCTCCTTCCAAGTAAGATAAAATTTTAAGGGGCTTAAGGAGCAACTTGCACCAATTGCAATAAAAGTTAATAGGTGTTAGTCATCCTCCATTTCTTTTCTTCCTCTGTGGAAGAAAGATATGTTCCTCATAAAAGAGAGGATATTCCTGTTATGCCTTTGCATACTAATTTTAGAAGTGGATAAAAGGTTATCAACCTAAACTCCTGGAAAATAAGGATTTAGTTTTGAATTCGAAGCTAATAGGTCGAATTACGACATAGGAAGGTAACTTTTTGGCTATAAATTGTAATCTTGTTCCTGTTGTTGCTCCTCCATAAATGAGATTTCAAGTTGATATAGAAGTTGTTAAAGCATCAATTGAAGAGCTGTATGGGCCTAGCTTGAGGTATATTGGTCGCCCAGAATTTCATAAGCCTTATTCAAAGCATATTAACCACAAGAATCCTTATCCCCCTTTGGTTACAAAATTATTGAGTTTATTTAAAGAATTTGCTTATCATACATTCCTACTAACTGACCAATTCGTTAATTGATCCTATGCAAGACTTTTGAAAAGACTTTTCTAAAAATATCAATTGCCTTAAAGCAATTTCTTTCGCTACTGACCATAAGAGTATATATGCAATTCGAGTTTGTGTTATTGCAGCTCTTGTTTTTGGGTTTGGAAACAAGATACCTATTATCATTAACTATCAAGTACATTGTCATATTCACTATTCAGTGTGATGGATTGATTAATTGCAAATATTTGAACAATTTCAAAATTAGGTTGTTCCTAAATTCTTTAACATGTACAACTTTTTCCTAGTATGCTTTATTGCCCAAGAATTTTGTCGTTTAATGGATAGAAATGGATAGATTGTTTTATATTCAATTGTTTTTTCCTAAACTAAATGTAATAACCCGTTTCTATACTTAAGGATTTAATTGTTACATTGAGTCATATCATATGAGAATTTATAAAGTGCATTAAATTTGCATGCATCATATTCGCATCTATATATGAATCATGATTTAGAGATATTGTAAAAATAGTATATGTAGCGCTCCCTTACCGCAGGGTACCTACCGGGATACTCGGAGGTCATTTCGGTATATATCCTACAATAAGAGCGAGCTACGTTCAATCACTACATTCACTTTGCATGGCATCGTATCATTACTAACTTATAATGCATCATAAGAAAATCACAATAATTTAAAATTAACCTTTTCCTCATTTCATTGCATAATACTGAAAGTCTACATTGTGCTTTCAACACTCCTTACACACACATCATCAAAACCTAATACAAAAGGACTACATGAGAGGGGAAAATATATATAGTCTATTTAAACTGTCCATAAATTCCAGCTGACTGACCTCTGAGCCATGACTTCTCCTGCCAAAACAAAATCTGCACGGCTGGTAGAGCCTCTTAGTAGCTTGAGTCGTCTCTCGGTCCTAAATAGACAATGTTGCAATTTTGGTGAGTTTTGCGAAACTCCATGAGGTAACCATTATTGATGGTTCACTCAATTCATGCATCACATCATTACACGTAACATAATATTTACCTCATTGCATATTCATAATATATCACATCTCACATTTAGAATAGACATATCGTTCATACAAAACACACATATCAATTATAATTACAATGCACGTGAGACTCACTTTCATTTATTATTGTCGTTATAACCGAGTACCTTTTTACTAGCTCATATCCCTTAGTGGATACCGAGCTATGTCATATAACGTCCCATATCCCTCAATGGATACCGGGTACAGTCGCACTCGAGCCCGAGGCTCTAATCACATTCTGAGCTTTAAGCTTTTTATCCTGGCGACTCCGGTCATAACTTCCTTTATCTTACATGCATTCATGTAATGAATGTTTCTCATAACATAACCTCAGTCAATCACATGGATGCACATTTAGATTTAGACAACATTCATCATCGGACCTTAGTTCGACATTCAGCAGAAATGTCGAGCACACTTTTGCATTCATATGCATATTCACAATTTTCACATTTTGAAGCATTTATTTCGTCTTGTTCACATATAAGGAGCACTTTAATAACTCATTTATACATCAGAATCACCAGACCTTAATTATTCGGAATCAATATAATCAAACCACATCTATATCAGCATTCAAAACACATTCTAAAGCAAACAGTTTATTGAGTGAAATCGACTAGGTTACTCACTAGCTGCTCCCGAAGCTAATGCCTGGAAGATCCGACAGCGTTTGGAGGTTGACGTTCTAGTTGCCCCTCTATAACAAATAATATACACAATATCACAATTTGTACAACCATAAGTATTCGATAATGCACATGTATGAAATGAATTATGTACAATGCATGTTCATGATAATCCTGGGTAATTTTCGTCACACAATTGATCACATTTGGAGCTCTACTGATCCCAAAATCATCAAAATACCGAAGTATGTTCAGCAAAATAACACCAGTTCACATTATCTCAGAGTACACACACTGTACCCGTCCTATGTTTTTCACTCAATCTTTCTCATTTCATTTCAAATGGCTGTGACTTTTGGTAGAGATGTAGAACAATGTCTTACGAATCCAATGGTCCAAGAATCAGGTCATTTGGGTGTTTAGAGAAGAAGTTATAACCAAACGAATCAAACATATTTTTGTCCTCAATCGTCTTACTTCAATTCGTCTTACATTCGCTTCGTCTTCCTTTCACTTCGTCTTACTTTGTTTTGTCTTACTTTTGTATCGTCTTACTTTCGCTTTGTCTTACTTTTACTTTGTCTTACTTTCACTTTGTCTTACTTTGCTTCGTCTTCCTTTTGTATCGTGTTACTTTCGCTTCGTCTTACTTTTGTATCGTCTTATTTTCACTTTATCTTACTTTCACTTCGTCTTACTTTTGTACCGCCTTACTTTTACTTCGTCTTACTTTTATATCGTCTTACTTTCACTTCGTCTTACTTTTGTATCGTCTTACATTTGCTTCGTCTTACTTTCACTTCGTCTTACTTTTGTATCGTCTTAATTTCACTTCGTCTTACTTTTGTATCATCTTACTTTCACTTCGTCTTACTTTTGTATCGTCTTACTTTCGCTTCCAGAACATCTCCACTTATAAAAATCATAACTTTTGACTCCAATGTCTAAAATTTCCATACTATATACTGTTGGAAAGATAAAAGAAAGATCTATAACTTTTAAGAAGGCAACTTTGCCAAAAGCTATCTAGATTAATCCAGATTTTTCTCTCGAAGTCAGAACACAAATTTTACACCTAACTCATCTTCTACCTAAAGTATCTCTTCCATTACAACTCCAAAAACCACTTTTACAACACCGAAACACTAATAATCTTTCAAAACGTTAAATTAACACTATAACCCAATTTTCCATCCCCAATCATACAGTATTTATGAACAAACATGTAAATGCCATTTTCCATGCAGATGACAGTAACTTATCAAATTTATTTCATAAATCCCTAACTCTAAAGGATTTATTCACCACTTACCTGCTGGAAACTCCGAAATCTTCAAGCCCTAAACTCCAAACAATTTCCGTACTTCACTGAGTACAATGACCAGCTTCTGGTTTTTTCTTAGGGTAGAGGACACAAATGGCCGAGTGGGTTTGGTGTAGGAAAGGAAAAGCATAGAAATCTCTTAGAAGGTGTTTGATGAAAAACTCTGTGTATGGGAAGAAAATTTGAAGAAGATGATAAGGAAGAAGAAACTTAGACAAGACTTAACCTGTCAACTCTCAGAGAATAATAACCTACTTCTAGAAAAAGTAAAATAGCCTAAGTGACACTTGCCAGTTTCCTAATACCTAGGCTCTAACTTTGTTGGCCCCAAATTCTTTTCCTATTGCTTAAGCATGATTTCAATTAAATTTTGAGGTTTTGATTGATTAAATTGC
>JANITX010000003.1:30032945-30048498 GCA_027564395.1 Erythroxylum ulei | reverse complement strand
GAGAATACAAGTCGACTTATAGTACTGCGCATGTGTAAGTCGACTTACATGAGAGTCCAAGTCGACTTACACTAACAATAATTTATTTATGCTCACTTTATTTATATATTTTTTATCAATTCATAATTAACATGGACTACTCGACCACTCATTAACCCAATATAAAAAAAACTTAAAATATGTAAACATTATAAATTTGACTCATCATTCAATATGAGCATCATTATCATTACTATTTAATAGGTTACATCTAAACTACTCTTCAATGATCATATCTATTAACCTAATGCAATTAATTTAAGATAAAATCACTTCTAATAGATCAACTAAATTACCTTAATCTATTTGCCTAATTTTTCATAATTTTCACTTTCTAAGCTATATGTAATTGGATTGATGCCTAAGTAATCACTCCCTCGTATTTAATATAGACATTGCCATAAATGTATACAACACATAAGAATAATGAAAATAAAAGGGTCTATAGCTGAATTCGAAGAAGTAAAAGTTGGCAGTTGTTATTATGATCCAACATTGAAAGACCATCAATAGACGCTTAAATCTATGAATTTAAATCTAAATCATTTGCTTGCATCCCATTAGTGCTTCTTTATGAGTCTTTTAGTTAAACTTTTTACTCAAACACTTCACCTTAGCAACTCCACCTTTAAAGGCTTGATTTTACTCTTTGGTTTTTCAATTTGCTCAAAGTTCTTCCTAATCATACGCTTATTAGCTTCCAAATATGTTATATGATCTATCAGAATAGGGCTATTCACCTCCTTTGACAAGCTTATATTTTACATGTTTACAGAGTTAAATCAATTTATAATTTATTATTTTGATTACATGTTTATAAGAATTATATGATTTTTTTTTCATATCTTATTACCTTTTTTTTGGGTAAACCAGCGTGATCCTGCTGGGGGTCCGTGCCCGTTTTATTGATTACGAAAACAGGTACATAAGGAGGCAGGGCTTAATACCGTACCTCCCCAGAGTGAAGGATTTGAAGGCATACATATCTTATTACCTTAGACTCCTCAAATTCATTGCATTCACTTACTCATTCATGTTTAGCTCAATGTTGCTAGGTAATGTACTTGGTGACCTTTCAGAGATAAGTTTAGCAAGATGTCTAATATGAATTTTCAAGTTATGGATGGATGCTTATTGATTTTGAAGAGACTCTTTAGTACTTTAGGAGTGAGTCTTGGATGCTATAATGAATTTTATCATAAGCTCTTTAAGACTAGGCTTCCTTTCTTGCTACTGTTGTTGCTGAAATCTAGGTAGAGGCCTTTTCTTATATTATCTTTTATTATTCTAAGAAAATTTGGGATAGTTTCTTCACTCAATATTGTAGTTATTACTATAAGGATTATTTTGAGGCTAGTTACCTACAAAATTAACCTACTGAGTTGTTATGTTCATCACCTTAAATGTTACAACTCGTTATTGTTGTTGGCTGACTTTATGATCTTCTTACTAATGCTTCCATCTTCATCTTTAATGTTGTCATCACACCAATATTATGAATAACGTATGGTTTTAGCTTAATCCTTTGGTTATCCTAATTAGCAATTATTTATAACTATATTTTCATTAAGCTCGTACAATTCCTTATAAACTTTAATGTGGGTAATCACATCTAAAGATTCATAAATCAACTTCTTAGATGGGCAACTCAATCATTTATGAAACATCTGCATCTTCAAGTTGATGGTCTGGGCATTTTCTCAGTAATTCCTTCCATCTTTCTCAAGTATCATATAATATCTCACTTTTAATTATTGAAAGGAAGTTATTTCATTCTTGACTTTTGCTATTCATTTTGAAGGAAAATAAGTGACTAAAAACTTTTCAGTAAGACTCATTCTAGGTGGTAATAGATCTAAAATGCAAGTATTTCAACTATGATTTGGTTATGTCCCTCAATGTAAAAGGTGACAATCTTAAATGAATAGTAACTTCCAAAACTCCTTTGATCTTGAAAGTATCACATATTTATAAAATGATGGTGGTGTATTACATTTAGATCCTCGATTATGATATATTCAAAACAAAAAACAATACTAAAAGAGAGTCACTTAAGTAAGTGCACCTGTCATTCTTATAATATAATTTAGTGAGTGTGACAGTCAATCTTATGAGCATTACAATTACTAGTGCTAACCTTCTTTTTATGATCTAATCTAATAGAACAAATGATTTATTTTAATCATGAAAATTAATGAAAATAAAATAAAAAATAAGAACACAATCAATTAATGTAATAGACAAGAATAAAACAATGAGTAGATAAACAAGATCCATATAATGAATCCTCTAAAACCATTCTTGTTGTTGAATTTATCTTGATTTAATGTTTAACTTTAGTTTTTTAGACTAGTAGGAATTCTAAAGTTACAAATATATATTTTTTAAGATATACAACTCCTATTCTTAAGTTGATTGATTGAAAGCTCTTTCTAATCAAAACTCCCAAGAATTTTTTAATTTAGTTTATGAATTCCTTTAATAGATTTGGCTCTAACCCAAGAGATTTGTTTATTCCTATCTCAAGGATTTTATACAACTCTCATTACTCATTTTTTAATTTATTCATAGATATGATTTCTCAATCCTTACATATGAAATCCAAAATTGAATCTTATATGTTCAACACTTCAATTCAACACTCATGATTAATTCTCAGGAAAACCTATATCTATCATTAAATTAAAGAAATCAATATAAAATAATAGGTTTTAGGGTTCATCCTACCTAGATATATCCAAATTTAGTTTGTAAAAGATAAAGAAAGATAATAATAATCAATAAAAAATAAAAGATAAAACAATGAGTTACCATATATCTTGAATCTTAATACTTCTTGATTATCATGAACAAATTTCTCCAATTTTCTTTGTTCTTATATTAAAACCTTTAGTACAACCCTTATTGATTGCTCTTTAGTCCTTCTAGAGAGCTCTTTGGCCTTCCAGACATCTCTCTTCTCTTTTTTAATCTTAATAAAATTATAAAATTTAAACTAAAACGAGACTAACAACAGTCCACATTGGTATTGTGTTCTTAACAACCCCTAAAAACCCCCATGTATGTAAAGTTCACTACTAGTATAGGTCAAGAACATTGTACCATATTGCACTCAAGTTAGATTAGTAGCTCCTATATTGTACATCCAAGGGTGAATATGAGTTTGAAGTCTATTAACATAGGTCTGTGTTTGGTTTGTGTTATTATAGGGAATTATTTTAGACCATCACTTATAAGGATATAATATAGCATCAATAAGACAAAAGGAAAGCCAACAATTTTGAGATCAAGCCTAACATGATTTAGATGATTCAATAACTTATGCAGTTTGATGGTTTATTGTATAAGGATTGATAAGTGCTAATTGGGTTATGTTTTTAGAATGATTTTGATAATATTTTACTTTTTTTGATGATTTCTTTAGGATTTTATAATCAATATGGCTTATATTTTGTTTATTGTCCCTATTTCATGTCCCAAATGAAGAACAAATAAAGTTAGGTAAGTTAGAGCCAAGTTAGAGAATTTTTGGAGTAATTTTGGATGAACATAAGTGGAATATAGTTCCATGTTCAGTAATACAATCAAAATACAAGACTGTGTTTTGACTTGTGTAACTGATTAGTGTATTATACTTCTTAGACAACTTGGCACATGAAGGAACATGACATAACCATGACCTATGTTCATCCCATATTCTACCCTAATGTATTTTGATTTTTGGAATGGCCATTTTTACCGATATGCAGAAGCAAGTCTCTTCACGATCCACCCATCTTTCTTCTTCCACAACTAACGGACAAACTTCATCTTTTTCATCTCCACCTTCTCACCTAAAAAGCTGCCCATTCCACCATAAGCCTTTCCTCCTTCCACTACTTCTCGATAAACCATCACCCTTTGACCAACTTCCACTCTTTTTCCCATTAACCTCCTAAGTTACAAATGCTAGTATTGAATGGTTTCAATCCCCTAACCTAGTTATTTCTAATAAAATTTCAATATTATAGAATTCTTGTAGAACAACATATAGATATGGTCAGCTTTTACATATATGGTGATGCCTTGAGTTAGTGTAAATGGAAGCGCACGACTTATGAAATCACCTCTTGAAACAAATTTATTAGGGCCCTTGAGATACGTTTTGGTTCTTCTACTTATGATAATTACATAATTTCTCGTTCCAAACTATGCCAATCAGGATCAGTGCAAGCATATCAAGTTGAATATGAAAAGCTCTATAACTTGGTTGTGGTTCTCTCTTGTTGGAATGACATTTTATATCTTATCAGTGAGTTCCAATCTTGATGTGCTTCTTTCAATTTTTGTTGAAATAGAAAGAAAATAAAAAGAGAAAAGGAAAAGAAAAAAGAAAAATTTTAAATAAAGGTATCAAGGAGGAAATGCATTTATTTTGCAAAGTTATTTATGATTAGTTTCTCCTCCTAAAGTTACATGAAATGGGTGATTTGAGTATGATGCATCAGAGGTAGATGTTGATTTGAAGGATCACTCTATATAGTTTCAATGTATTGTTATCATCAATTTGTATGAGTGATTCCTTCTAATTGGTTATGCTTCATATGGTTTGTGGTGTGAGAGCTTGAAGTTGAGCTATGAAATAAAATTTTTGTATTCATCATAATTGATGTACACAATTTTGAGTGAATGTTGGTTTTTGTGCTTGATGTTATATTGAGTGTTTTTCTTGGTTAACTAGCTTTGATGACTTTTGTGCCACATTACCTGAATACATCTCACCTTAACTTTTACCCACATGACAACCTTAGAAATCCCTTTGATTTATGATTATGCATGTGAATCCTAGTGGTGGAGAAATGAAATGATTTGCAAAGTTATGGAATGCCATAATCCGAATGGTATTTGAGTTTACCCGTGAATCTATCTTATTTAAACAAATTTTGTTCAAGTCTACCCTTATATTGCTCAGTTTCTAAAGGGAATGATTGTTTATTGGCCATGAGTAGAGGTATTGAATGTTGATTTCTTGTCATGATTTTGAAAGGTATCCCTGTTATTTCTTATGACTATCTATTCTTGGAAAATATGGAAAATAAGTAATTTTTTTAGTTTGTGACTTTGATTTTATCGTTTTGCTTGAAGACGGTCTAAAGCTCAATACAGGGGAAATTGATATGTGCTTAATTGATTGTACATTTATTTCATAACACTTAGTGATTAATGCTATGAAATATTTAAGAAACTCATTTTAGTTCATATTTGGTTTTAGGTACAACTTGGAAGAATCAGAGATAAAGTGAGTTAAAAGCACATTCTTTGAGCCATCTTCTTAATGTTCAAACTCAATTGTCATTTTGGAACAAGAAGGAGACAGATTGGGGTGAAGATGGGAAAAGAAAATGCAAGAAAGTGAAGCTTTGAAGATGATCTGGAAGATACACAGTTGTGTAAGTTCACAAATTGGGCACATTTTATGACATACACGGTTGGATACATAATTGTGTGACTACCCTGATCCTTAATTTTTAATATAAAATGACATTTGAATGAAAAAACATAACATGGTTCGATTTTAGGAGAAAATGAGGGGTAAAGCATGTATTCTTTAAAGACCCATAGAGGGTTAGGCTTTCCCATTCCGATTCCGAGGTGAAATCGAAGCCAAAGACACGTTTTGGGCATTTGTCTATTGTGTATTGTGTTCTTTCTCTTTTAGGATTGTTTATATTATCCTTTGTTTATTAAATTGAATGTTGTGTAAGAATGATCTTAATGCTTAATTAGATTTTTTTAATCTAAACCCAATACTAGAATCTTAAATACAATATGTAATAGTTGTGTTTGGATTCATTTGTGGCAACTAATGATTTTGAATTAATAGGGATAATAAAACCTAGGTTAAATGAACCTGGTTTGCATGGTTGTTTCCTAGATTAGATTGTTTTTCGTAATGCGACTGTCCTATTAAATCTAAAGAGCTTATTCTAGGTTCTTCGGTAACTAGATTTGGTTAAAGAGCTTGTTTTAATTGAATACAACCTAAAGAAAACTAGGGTTAACAAAACTTATTATTAATTTACGATTAATAGTTGCTATGAGAGGTATGAGAATAACAAGACAATGAAATATGCTTATTCGTGTGTAGGACGAGATTGAACTGAAGACTGAACTCCAAATCTATTCATCAATTTTATCACTTTTTGATTTTTTTCTTTAATTTACTTTTGTTAGTTTAATTTCACTTTATTTTTTTTATTTGAATCAAACCAACCTCCCCCCTACCATAACCTAAATACCAATTTTTTATATCACAAAAGTTTTATACACACTCTCTGTGGGATCGACTTAGACTTATCACTAGTTATAGTTTTAAGTTTAGTTATTTTATGTAGTGTTACGATGCGCTACTAGAAGCTTTAAAGTGTTTAAATCAAGACAACTTGGTGCAGGAGTATGACAAAAAAATTGCATCTTTGATGTTGGATGTGCAGAACATGTTTGAGGAAGATAAGTTGTTTAATTTTATAAACAGCTTGCAAGGTTGGTTTGATTGTTTTCTTTAATTTACTTTTGTTAGTTTAATTTCACTTTATTTTTTATTTGAATCAAACCAACCCCCCCACCATAACCTAAACACCAATTTCTTTCATTGCAAAAGATTTATATACACTCTCCGTGGGATCGACTTAGACTTATTACTAGCTATAGTTTTAAGTTTAGTTATTTTATGTAGTGTTATGATACATTACCAGAAGCTTTAAAGTGTTTGAAGTAAGACAGTTCAGTGCAGGATTATAACAAAAAAATTACATCTTTGATGTTGGATGTGCAGAACATGTTTGAGGAAGATAAGTTGATTAACTTTATAAGCATCTTGCAAGGTTGGACATATATAGAGCTTCAGAGTAGAACATGAAACACATCCCAAGCATAAAAGTGGTTGTGAACGTCTCGATGGATCTCCAAATGCCACCACTTTAAACTAGCAACAATGGCAAGAAGAATGGTGAGAAACATAAAGGCTTAGAGAAAGGCAAGGAGAAGGTATGTTAATCTTCTCAATACAATTCCAAGAAACAAACAAAACAAGAAATTGCTTGTTTCATTTGTGAAATGACACATTTTACTCGTGATTGTCTAAGAAAAAAGATGTGCTCGGAGCAAATAAATTTCATGGTCATGGAGGATTAAGAAGAAGTAGAGGATGACTTAATGGAAGAAATCTACCACAATAATTATACTTTGTTAGGCACAATGGGTCTTATGAAGGAGCTTTAATAAAAAACAAGGACAGCCTGACGAAGAAGAAAAATGAAATGTTGGAAATATGCTAATGACTAAGGAGTCTTTAAGGGAACCACATTTGGAGGAGTATCAATGGATTATTTTGACGAGAGTGTCAAGTTCTTCTAGTTGGGGTGGCTTGTTAGACACCTAAATCTAAATTGTGGAATCATATGAGTGTTGGCAAGCCTTGATGCAAATTGGCAAAAATATTCGACGCCATTCAAGATTCAAATGTGAGACTAAAACATAGCTTGAGATGGACCTTGAGTTGAAGATTAGCTAGATCACTTGTATGAAGGAGACATATGAGAGCCTTAAGGACTTAATGTGTGCTCTAATAGATGGGCTATGACTAATGGACTTGATATCGGTAAACATTAGACTAGACCAGTATGTTAGGAAAGGTTTTAGGCTTAAATGACTCATCATAAATGAATAAAGATCAAAGAGAAATCTTCGATGATATGACGGATAAGATTACAGTAGATATATATCAATTCTAAAAGATAAAGATCATGTAGGCAGATTAAAGATAGTGAAGTTCTTCATGGGTATGGATGTATCTTTCCTAATTAAATGTAATCGCTTATCTTGTTAGTTATAATGTAACTAAATCCTACAAGATAGAGTTCTATTGAGATGAGGGTGCTATCCTATTGGTTGGGGTGTTATAATCTGATAAGGATAGAGGTAATCTAATTTATTTAGTTTAATTAGAATTTTGAATTGTAAAGCTAGAGATACTTATAAATACCTTATTTGAATCTTACTCCTGAAAATAGAGATAATGGGGAAGGGAACATATTGAGAGTGAACATTCCTTTGGATATTTTTAGGGAAGTAATAGAGGTTGTTTTTAATTATAGCTCTTGTATGTTTATTGTTACCTTTGATTATTTATTGTTTTTGTAATATTCTTATTTGAGTGTGAAAGTTAAACACTGTGAAGGTCGGGAGATATTTGAGAAAAAATTCGT
This sequence comes from Erythroxylum ulei, assembly GCA_027564395.1. NCBI lineage: Eukaryota > Viridiplantae > Streptophyta > Magnoliopsida > Malpighiales > Erythroxylaceae > Erythroxylum > Erythroxylum ulei. Next base: position 30,040,213 of record JANITX010000003.1, on the reverse strand, counting down.
TAGTTGACGATTATGTAGAAAGACTGGTCTTACTTAAACAGATCTAAGTGAGATTGTCGTGCAAGGAAGTAATTGTGACTTTTGTATAAGTTCGATGTCTAAGAAAACTTTTGTAACTGCCTACCTAAAGTGCCAATTCATGTTTCGGTATTTTTCATTCTGTGCTTTAGGAAATTATGCCTATTGGTAGCTATTTCTAAGTGATTAATTTAAATGATAGCATCTCCGGTTTATGGGCTGGCGGTTTTAAGGAGTAGCGTCTGTTTATTTGTATAATGCCTGTCTTAACCGACGAGCATAGTTGCTTCTTATGAAGATACTGAAGCATTGGAGTATTATCTCCTGGTCTGCTTGAAAGGATCGACCATAACATGGTGATGACATTTTTGAAGGTGAAGTTGTGAACATGAAATGATATCATTTCTTAAGTTGCTCGATATGGAATAAACGATTCTTATGTATGGCTATCTGTTAAGTGGCTCGCGTTAGTTATAGTAAAATGTATTTGGCTTTTGATGTTCACAAGAGTGGTTACTGATTAGTTTTGTAGCTTGTCTAAATAGTAAGTCTATAATCACATCTATGGCTGCTGTATTCCCTTCCTTTTCTGGCTATAATCCAGGTTTGCTCATCACATGCATGCTACTATCCACTCATCTCTTTGGAGTTTATTTTTGGCTAAATGAGACATGTAATTGATAAATCTGGACCTTTTGTTACCATGTGTGGAAAGGTTTTGATGGAAGACTTAAACCGCCTGTAATGTGGGGGAGGAGAAAGACTAGAAACCTGGAAACTCGACTTGACTTTAGAATACACCTTTCAATATTATATGTACTAGCCATTACTTTGAAGGTCATTTACATATTCAGGGCGTCCCTATCTCTGGAATTAATTTGTAGAACTCTCTTAGGTCATGTTTCCTTTTGTTAAAAAAAAAACTATTCTCTTATGCATTCTTCAAATTTCTCCTAGTGAAAAATGTGCTGATTTCAGTTGTAGGTGTATTTCACAGTTTATGAGCAGCTTGAAGGCCCGCTTCTTTCACATGGTTCGTTTTCGCAGTTTCTATCGTTTGTAAAAAATACTCGGCAGCATTGTGTTCACTTGGATAATTTGTAACATTAAGTTTGTTTCTGACCTATGGAAGTTTCAGATTTTGTTTGATATCTCTTTCTGAAAGGTTCTCAACGTCTTTGCCGTTATGTGACAGGGAATGACAGTAACCAACTCTCAATCAGGGCAAACATGGTAGCTGCTGCAGGTGCTAGAATGGCCACAAAGACAGTAACAAACCCATTGTGGGTTGTGAAAACGAGACACCAGGTAAGTCCTTGTTATCCAAATATTTCTAAGAAATATATGAAGACATATATGGTTCTGTCCTGCCTGATCATATATAGGCCTTAAATCTTGCAATAACATTTTGTGTGGCATATTGAACAAATAGATTAATTAGAGGTAACTTGCATTTTTTATAACACTGTTGCATTGGATAGTTATGTCTGGATCATCAATTCTTTTCTGTCATGTGACCTAGTGCTGGTTGATTAGAATGAGTAATGCATCAAAATATGTCGAAACAAAAAGCTCCTGAAACCTTGAGGGATTATACACTGGTTTAACTTAATCTAGAAATTATAATTGGCTTTTGGCTCTAAGGGATTGAACTTCATATTACCACAATGTTAGCTAGTGTTGGCATTTTCTGAGGAATCTTACAATGGGCTAGATCCATGCATTGCGCTGCTAGCTTGTTTTTTGTTAGTTTGCGGTTAAAGACACGAATGTGGATAGATTTGACATTTTTGTTCAAGGTGATATATAAGTAACAATCAAAATATAAGCTTGGAAGACGAGGGTATGGATAAAAACAGTAAAGCCCATAATGTGATCACATAACCCAAAATTTGGATTAAGGATTGACTATCAGCTCTTTCAATCTTAGATTTTTCAACTTTCAACGTAACATGTTGATCATGTATTTGGCTGTAATGTTATCACTAATCCTAGCCAAAGTAGGATAAAAAAAGTCTTAAGGCCCCTGAAGAAAAACCTTAGCCATCATCCGCTATTAGACGTGTAGCAAAAGTAACTCCAACTTAATAGGAAAGCATAGTAAGAATACTATTTAGGCAGATGTTGGATGCTCCTGCATCAGTTGTGTTCAATAGTCTAATAGATACGTGAAAAGGGTGGATGCTGTAATTAGGAGACACACTGGTGTATTGGAAAATCAAATCATGTTGGGGAATTTTTGAACAAGCTTTGGTGCTTCATATGATGTCTTGAATATCTTTTCTATATATGGATTCGTAAGTCTGAATATTTCTATTGTTCATACTTTAAAATCTCATTTAAACAAGTCCAACATCTTTGCTTACCCATCAGCTATATCTGCTAAAAGTCTTAATTATGCATGTTGGTTATGTTATACTACAAGAAATCTGTATTTTACCGATGGAAAAAGCCGAGGGTAAACACAAGTATTCCATCGGTAATAATAATTATCAACAGAATAAAATGATGGACAACAACGTCATTAATACGACCGTAGGCAAATTTAACGACGAATAATTTATGTGACCTTCCTGTCAGTAAATTTTACGATGGAAAAATAAGAAATGTTGGTAAATCGTAGTTCAGATAATCGAAAAGATTTCAATATTACTGACGGAAGCTGTTCTGTTGGTAAATATATGGCCTTTTGCGGCGGTCTTCTATATTTCATCGGTAAATAAGAGTAAGAAATTAAAAAAAAAACCCGATATAAAATTTTATTTCATGATCTTATAATTAATGCATAATTTGAACAGCTATGAAATATCTGTGCATAATAATTTTATTTGTTTAAATAGAAAGTTGATTGATGATATAAAGTTAAAATTATTTTAATTGATAATAAAAACATTACAATGTACATAATAAGTCTTTGTAATTCAAAGCAAATGACTACAACAATCCTAATGTCTCGGTGACCGCCGGTGCTCTGAGGTGCTACTACCCCTCGCTTTCAACTCATCCATCTCTTGTCTCAGCTGAGCTATGTAGTCTATCAATGTGTCCACTGTTGTTTGAAGCCGATTGACTTGATCGGTTTGCGACTGTTTAATAGATGCGGTTGTACCAGACGTGGAGGATTGCGAATAACATGTGTTCGCAAATGAACCTAGCCCAAAGATCCTTCCACGATAGTTCCTACCACCCACATTATCAAGATACGTCTGAGTCTTATCAACAGGTTGTTCCTGGTGAGACTGTCGCTGAATGGTTTGTTGTATTTGGTCTTCTTATGAAGCAATGTTTATATTATTACCAATTGTCATAATTATTAAGAAATAATAATAAAGCATTAATTTCACATACAATTAGTTTTTTACATCGGTTGTTGGCGAATGTCACACCGTCATGCTTCTTCGTGTGAGTGTGTAAAAACACCTGATTAGGTGTAGGCCTCATGCCTATAGACTTTATCTGCATATTTAACCTAAAATGTTAGATATGCAGACCTATTTTTATAAAAATTATGACAGAGTTTTCTCTATTGTTATGTATTTCCCCCCTTGTTGAACAAATCAAATAACTTAACATAGCCATATATGACACCAGACATTTATGCAGTTATCATTATCCATAATACACATATTTTCATTTCAACATTCACTCATCAATTTAAATTGAAATACAACAAAGTAAAACATTTACAATATAAGTGTTAAGTTTAGATACTTATAAGTCTTTGTGCATGCTCTTGGTGGGTAATTGATCCTCCCGTATATAAGGGAAGACTCTCTCCCCCCAGTCTTCCACATCTGTTGGTAGAGTTACGCCTTAAGATGGACATTGCCTCAGGGCTTATCCCTGCCAACGACCCCATATTTGCTCCGAAATATAAGGCGGTCGTACACTAGCCTTGTGTATTGCATGAATAAAGTTGCGATAATGTGTATAAGCTCGCCTTTCCCATACTTTATGTATGATCGCGTTGAAGCCAGAATCCTAGAAAATTTCTTTCTGAAAAAAAAGGATCAATGGTGAGTTACTATAATGTAATAATATTTATCTAATTAATGCATACAAATCAATATAAAAAGAAAAAAAATTATTGTACCTTAAACTCCTGAAAGTAAAATCCTTTTGTGACCTGAGAGATATTCTTCCACACATAACCCTTAAGATCAATCCTTTCCTTAAATGTAGATGTTATATTTTTGGAACACGGTCCAGATGGAATCAACTTAACATAAGAAGTAATTTTATACCATGAAAAAACTGATAAACCTATAACTTAATTACAAACATAAAGTGTTTAATGTGACTTCACTTACATATTATTGTCAATTATTATGTACTTTCTTCCAATAAGTCCCTCAGCTCCAGGCTGGCGGTCCTCTCCTCCATCCGATAAAGGGATAGTGGATGATGTATAAGTTGGGGATGGTGTAGCGTGATGAGCAACAGGTGATGCCTCATTTGCAACTGTAGGCCCTGGAAGGGGATGAGGTGATGCAGTGCCAGTTGCAGACTATGACGGTCTACTTTCACAGTAAGTACCTCCGAACATGCATCTAAACTTGGGCTGCATAACCTCACACTGTCTTTTTGGTCCCATATTTCTACCTGAAATTCAATATTTATTGAATTTTCTACAAATATAAGAATTTGAATTCAATATTTTACACAATATATGGAAAACGAAATAAGGCGATTTGTTGTATATCATATTGAAGTACAAACGACAAAATAGAAGGTTAACAATTGTTAAGGTAGTAAAACAAGAACAATAACAACCCACACTCAATAGGATATAGGTTGACCTCTAACTAGTAGGGAGGTTGTTTGACAAATTCTTACAGATAAAACAAGAAATCAACTTTATAGCTAAGTCTAGTGTATTGCAACGATAAATCATAATGATATAATTATTTTCTTGGATTCCATGTAACATGAGAGTTGGTAAAGGTAAATGAGTCCCTGATGCCTAGATTTTTTAGAAGGGTCCTAGCATGTTCAAATGCACCAATTGAAACAGTAATACTTCTTCCCTCAGGTGTAGGCTTTTTAACACCTTCTTGCAACATCGTTTCCACTATAGCTAAACTTGTAGAGGATATAGTGAATGAGTTGCCAGATTGAGTATGGAAGACTAACTCTCCAGATGAACTACTATTACGAACAGATTTACCTAAAAAAATCATTATAGAACTTAGATAATGTCATATTAGAAAACCGTTAAATGAACCAAAAGTTTTATTTATTAATGTATATGTGAATGTGCAGATGAGGTTTGTGGAATTGATGAATTTTCCAAACGAACCGATCTCCCTAATCCTTTATAGACCGTTGTGACATCGCTCCTGCCTCTATCGGCATACATGTTATCTTCGAGATTCAAGGAAGCTTAAAACAACATGTAGTATAAACCATCAAATGTGAATATATATAATAACTTCATCAAAGGAAATGAGAAGTACATAATAAGGAAAGTGAAGTTGTCCATATCATACTAAACACCTTGAAGTAGAAGATCGGCCATGGAAGGCAAACGATCGTTAGTGTATGAAGTGGAGATTTTTCCTACATTGTTTAATCCTTGGGTTGAGACAATTTTGTCACATTCCTCCCATCCTAATGAATTACTACCATCTAAAACCAGTCGCTATGTCGACATTCCTTGATTAATATTTTGAATTAAATACTTTACATAATAAACTGAAAAGGAAATCATTGATTTGAAAAATAAATGATTCAATTACAAACACAAATTAATCGCTATCATAACTTAATTGTAAATTACAACCTTCTTCTTCTTCGGAAGAATAAGAATCAAACTCCGGCTCCTCTTTAGATCTCTGATCCTCGCCATCCTCTCCGGATGAAATTTCAACATATTTGCTAGATGGATCGATCAAAGGTTCATTATCATCATATGTGACAGATGCATTTATAAAATGAACATCTTCCTGAAACGCTTCACTTTTAATTCTATGCTCTCCTTTTCGATGTGATTCAAAAACACCTCTAGGTTTAACTTTGCAAACTGCCAACCAATCTGACTTATCTCATCGTAAGCTTGGAAAAGGGACATAAGACACCTGTTTTGCTTGCATTGCCAATGTGAAAGGTTCAAATTGTCTCAATCTTCTTCGGTTGTTGATTTCAACTAGATTGTATCGGTTATGCACTTTTGTTCCAACATTTGGAGTCGGGTCATACCAGTCACATTTAAATATCACTCATCGCTTTATTGGCAATACAGGGTACTCAACTTTAAGTATCTTAATAATTTTACCATAGTAATCTATCAAATCTCCCTATATGGAAACTCCACTATTTATTGTTGCCATACTATGACCATGATATTCTGTATGATATTTGTATCCATACAAAATATCAACTTGTAGTTTGATATTTAATGGATATTCAATATGTACTAGTGCCAAATATAATAATTATTCATAAAAATATGAATACTTATTTTAATAAATTAGTTTAACATATACAATTTAAAAAAAAGCCATGTAAAAATTTGCATATAAAAAGTAAACAGAAAATAATCATTTCAGAGAGCATCAAAGAAATAACGGATTGGCATAATTAAGGTAATGGAACAATAATATAAGTTAAACTCATCCTATATTAATTCATTGATATACCGAAGTTCATGCCAAAAACAGGTTTCAGTTCGTGCAACCTAAATTAAATTAACCATGTAATATGTTTAGATGAGAAGTTCAAACCGCAAACAAATTACCAAATTTAACCAAGTTTAAAAAAACATAGTAAAAAACAAATTAACTTACCTCAACCGACACGCAGAAGGATCTTTCTAAAGTACGTGAAAGAAGATGATGATGGAGTTACAAATGAAAAATATAGAAACTGATACAAATTGATTAAAATGTGTGCAAATTCATTGTTGACATTGTAAAAACAAAAAAGGAAATGAATCTCATTTGAATACCTACTAAAGCTTTTCTTCAATCTCGTTTGAAATAGAAATACTGCCAACAAATTAGTTCCTACAACCAAGAACAAAATTGTTAACAGTTTTGAAAGTGGGATATATTAAAACAATCATATAAAACATATTGAGCACAGTTTAAAAAATGTGAATAACCATGAAACTTATACGAGAGATACTAACCATTTTATAATAATAAAGTAGATGCATACAAATTTATATGAAGCTGTTGGACCCCGAACTTTTCTATTAAATGAGAAATCATTGGCGATTATTTATGTGTAAAGAAAAGGAGAATTCTTGA
>JANITX010000003.1:29851004-29861838 GCA_027564395.1 Erythroxylum ulei | reverse complement strand
TGCTCTTTAAAGATTGGACCGATCGGCCCATAGGTCGTTTTGACTGGGCTCGGGCCCTGTACGACCGACCCAACCAGGTTGTTTTTCTGATAACTCATTATGTCGGTAAGTTTTGTCAATAACTTAACTTGTTGACAGAAAACTTTCACATTCCGTCAGTAACTTTCGTCACTAAACCCCATTTTTCTTGTAGTGAAAATGATATTTCGTATTAACTAAAACTACTTCAGCAATACTATATCATATAAGTATCAAAATTTTTACCAACTAGTTGTAGTAAATAAGACTTCATGTTTTGCTAATTTAATGGGGTGTATGTTCTGTGATCAACTTTTTTAATTATTTTCTTAGGCTCATAAATATACTTCAATTCTAATTATTTCCAAAGGCAACAGGATCTATGAGTAGGCAACTTCAAAGGGCTCAACTTATTAGAGGAGCGTCTCCCCAGATCACTCATAGGGGTAGGCAGGAGTTAGTTTCCTGAAAACCTCACTCTTTGGAGTCTTTACCAACAAATCATGCTATAAGGCATTGTTGGCTGAGGATGAGAACGTACTTAGATCAACCTTTTATGAAAGCACTCAGTGAATCACGACACCTCAATAATTACCTAATTGGTTGTTAAGAACAGGATTTATACTAAGAACAGATGGTTTGGCTTTTATGATACGATTTATGTCATGTGCAAAGAAGTTGAAGAAAATAGGGAACACCTATTCTTTCAATACAGATACTCAAAAGTTGTTTGGAACATAATTTTACATTTGCTAACTGATTATTGTTCTTCTTATGATTGACTATCTACTCTTAACTGAATCACTTAGACTCCAAATCAAAAGGTCCCTGATGGTGCTATATATAAAACATCTTTTACTGCAACTATATAATAGCTAAAATTGATCATGCACTATCAACATGCATGAAAATTAGATAGAATTTGTAACTCCTATTGTTATATTTCATATGTTCTTATAATATGTAATATTTTCTGATGTCATTGTAATGTTGAGTTAATTTTGCTATAGTTAATACTAATCTTTTTTAATTTTTTTTAAAAAAATATTTCCGAAGGCAACTTGGGGTTTGGGTTGGGCTTGGGTTGAACCTACGTATCAGAATTATGGTCGGTCCTTTCAAGAAGTTTGGTAGATGTATTCAGACATTTCTGGGAATGCAATAAAAGGAGGTGAACATAAACACGTGGGCTCCAATAGGTGTGCAAAATGTACATTAGTTTTGCTCTCAAATTATGTGAACCATTAAGAATAAGGCATTTCTATTACTCAACGTCCTGTCGCATAAACTTTAAAGAGATGTATGGCTTTTCATTAGGCAACAATTTGTCCATGTATCCCCATCATATTCCGTGTCTGATACGGACATCTTTTACAAGACACTACATACCCAGTTCGGACCTCGATTCACAATCAATTCATACTGGAGATGAGCATTACCAAACTGGCTTGAAACTCCAGCAACCTTCATTTCCTTGAGGGCATAACTTTTGCTCAAGCCCGTCATGTGGACCCCTGGATGTAAAGATCACAGGGACATTGAGATTCCTCAATGACTACACAGCACGGGCAAGAGACGTATTTCATGTCTCCTTCGAAAATCAAGTTCACTGCTGCAATGAGTTGTGTTTGTAATTTCATTTTGTTGCCTAGTTGATCATGTGAAGATAATCAAGCAGCGTCATGACGGCTAAGAAACTGGACTATGCAAGGATAAATTTGCTCCATTGCCTGAGAAGAATGCAAACTATCACTAACAAATACCCATGAAGTAAAGAACATGCTATGGGTAACCAAAAGCCTACCAGTCGTCCCCCAACCAAATCATAATGAGCATAATGTGGACCTCCAGGTTCTCCGAACACTTTATAAGTGACCAAATGCTTAGGAATAAGTCTAACAGTGTCTGATACATTGAAATCATTATGAGAAAAATACCAGAAGATGAACGACACAAAACAAGGTTTCTGCTTGTTGAACATACCTTCTACAGCTGCAGGTGGGCAAATTAAATCTTCGTCTCCTGCCAAGGCTAAGATGGGAATGTTGCTCTCATGTATATGACTTTTGTAGAAAAATTTACCACTCCTGTCACGCAAACCACCTTCTTTAAAAGCCGTAGTAAGTTGCAAGATAAGTTTGGCAGGTATGGTACCTGATTAATAATCAGACACCATTATTATTTTTAAAAAAAATGAAGATCAAGAATATAGATCATATTCTTGATCTATATTCTTGATCAAGAAACTAATCAAGAAACGAGAAACTAATCAAGAATATATGCATGCATTGAACAGAGAGAATTAGATCAAATGCAGTAGATTGTTGGGACCTAATCTTGCTTAGTTTCTCGTTTCATTTTTACTTCATGTTGCTGATACATGTGGAAGGGATGAAATGGGACGAGTCCTAGTCAGATAATTTTAAGATCGAGTACCAACTCATTTAAGACATAATATTTAGTATAATTTTATTACAATGTAAGTCAGGTCCTGATGTGGAAAATGGTATGGGCTTCAAATCACATGACTACCACTTGCCAACATTACTCCCATTAGATGGATTACCATAAAACTTGTAATCTTTGCTTTAAATAAGTTCTAATACATGCAGGAAAGAGCAATTCATCATCATCTAACAGAAAAGTGTGCGTATACTTACAAAAGTTGTTCAAGACAAGCTTTTCTAGCAACTCTGGATGCATCATGTCCTCCGCCGATATCAGATGATTAAGCCAAGACAAGACATATGGAGGACGGGATGAAAGAGGATATGCTGCTGATAACAATGCCCCCAAAGGGACAACAGGCACATTCAAAGCTTGGGCAGGATCTGCCTGCATGAGAATATAGTCTCTAGACATTAATTTCATAAGACACCACATCATACCTTCTACTGTAGGCTGCGGTGTTACGTCAGCATCTATTACAATTACATACAACCATAATTAATTTTTACTTACAAGAGGCAAAAGCAACTTGAGTCTAGAATTTGAAGATGTGTAATCTAGGGATGATGCCAGTGTGACAACAGCAGCCAATCCACAGGGTCTGCCTTCATAACCTTAGAAGAAGGTAAAAGAGAACATTAATAACTCTTGATCTCTATTCCTCTCTCTCTCTCTCTCACTCACAAACACACACACATGTAGGTGCATAGGTAGCACACACATACATATACTGTGAAAATCCAAGAAAGGATCACAACTAAAATTCAAAATAATGAACATCTCAGCAACCATATATAAAGGTTGGCAAGATAACCTAGAATAACAGATTTGCAGCATTATTTTTTATTTAACATGAGGTAGGAAAAGTCAACAAATTGTTAAACCACAACCCATTTTGCAAACTGTGGTTTCATATATGTGTCAAAAAGTTACACAGCAGAGTCATTAAAAGAACATCTAGATTACATACCATTGTATCACCCAAAACTATCAGCCATTGGCAAATATGCAGAGCATAAACATTTAATGCATCTAACTGCTCTGAAAGACTAGAGAGAGATCTCTTGACTTTATGTTACAGTTTTCACAAGGATGAAACCTCATGGCTAAAGAATCCCTGTCATGTGGGGTGATGGTGAAGAAGAGTTTCCCGAGTTCCCCCCTTTAAAACCCGGAAAAAGAGGGGGAAGGATCTGGGGGAAATTGAAGATCTAGTTGCTGGTGCATTCTTTGATTTGATACCAATAAACCCAACAGGATAAAGAAAAATAAATCTCATAGGTGAATTTGTAGTGAAAAACAAAGTACTGATAATTTTGCATGCCCAGCTACTATCCTTCATATCCATGTGTTCAAGTGTAAGAACCTGAACCCCACTCTTGTCTTTTGACCATGTAAGTATCAAAGACCGCCTTCAGATGTTGCATCAGAAGCAAAAGCAAGATTACTTCACTGCTTTTAATTACAATATTCAGTAATGCAATAACCCAAAAGTTTTCGTTAAACAAGTTCATGGAAGTTAGTAAATGTCTATATTGGACTCGTCATCATTGTTTCAAAACAATAATGCAATAAGTACCAATGCTCAAAATGAAAGAATAAGACAAAGTATTGTTGTTAAGACAACGAATAAGGCTATAAGTGTCTGATAAAATCATTACATATTATCCTGTTAACTACATGATATCCCCACAAATAAACAATTAATAGAGGTTTGACAAATAGGTCTTCATATTGTTCAGCTTGAATCTTCTGCTATTATGTCGGGATGAAAAGCTATTGATATAACTTCAAGAAATTTGCAAGGATTAGTTAACTCAACCCTAGGTGGTTCTCAACAACAGGACAATCAAATAGGATAGTGCAGGCGACTACTTGACTCAATTTCCTACCTTACTATTGTCTTAGTTTAGGTCTTCAAATTTAAAATCTTCCAAAGAACCTGATACCTTGGGTATTAGGTTGGGCGATGGCCACAAGGTGATGACCAAAGGTAGATGTATAGGGGTTCCTATTCAGCTAGGGGAGCTGGACTTGGAGATAGAGGCGTATATGCTGGATTTGGGAGGAATGGATGTAATTTTGGGAGTTGCTTGGTTGCAGACTTTGGGGAAGGTCATAGTGGATTGGAAGGACATGACAATGCAATTCCAATATGCAGGTCAATCTGTAGAATTGTGTGGTAAGGCTGACAGCAAGACGACATTAAAAAAGGGCAATTGTGTGACAAAGGTCCAGTACCTTTGCATGGTCTACTGGCAAGTTACAGAATGTTGTTCCATCAGTGGATTCGAGGGAAGTAAATTAAGACATCAGATGCAACTGGGCAGTAGAGAGCAGCAGGAGTTGAATCAAGCTCTGAACAGATTTCCAGAGGTATTCCGAGAGATTCAAGGATTACCACCTCAAAGGAATCATTTTCACTCTATTGTCTTACAATCGGGACAAGGTCCAATCAGTGTAAGACCTTATAGATACCCTCATCATCATAAAGATGAGATTGAGAAACAGACTCAGCAGATGCTACAGTTAGGAATTATATGACCCAGTTCAAGTGCTTATTCCAGTCCCGTAATTCTGGTTAAAAAGAAAGATGCGTCCTAGCAAATATGTGTGGATTATAAGGCCTTGAACAAGGTTACAGTACCAGATAAATACCCCATTTTGTTAGTGGATGAACTTTTGGATGAGTTGCACGGAGCTTATTTTTTCTCTAAGCTGGATCTCAAATCGGGGTATCATCAAATCAGAGTTATGGAATACAATATTCACAAAACCGCTTTCCAAACACATGATGGTCACTACGAGTTTCTAGTAATGCCGTTCGGACTGACCAATGAACTGGCCACATTCAAATCGGCAATGAACAACATTTTCAGACCTTTCCTTCAGAAGTTTGTTCTGGTTTTTTTTGACGATATTCTGGTGTTTAGTGCTGATTGGGGTACTCATCTGTTACATCTATCCAATATATTGGAGGTGTTAAAACAGAATCAGTTTGTGGTGAATCAAGAAAAGTGCACTTTTGGGAGACGATCGGTTGACTATTTAGGTCATGTTATTTGTAGTGAGGGAGTAGCAGTTGACCCCGCAAAAATTCGGAGTGTAGTAATCTGGCCCATTCCTCGTAATGTTAATGGAGTGAGGGGTTTCCTTGGGTTGACGGGATATTACCATAAGTTCATCATGAACTATGGTAAAATAGCGAAACCGCTCACGGATTTGACAAAGAAAGAAGGATTTCATTGGAATGCAAGGGCTTTAGAGTCCTTTGAGGCTTTAAAGAAGATATTGACTACATCGCCAGTATTAGCTCTCCCTAACTTTGCCCAACCCTTTGAGATTGAATGTGATGCTTCGGGAAAAGGAGTGGATGCAGTATTAATGCAATATAGGAGGCCCAATGCCTACTATAGTAAAGCACTTTAGGAGGGGAATCTCTCCAAATCGGCGTATGAGAAAGAATTAATGACCTTGGTGTTAGCTATGCACCATTGGCCTCATTATTTGTTAGGAAGACCCTTCTTGGTGTTTTCGGATCAGAAAAGCCTTCGACACTTGTTGCAACAAAGGGTGACTACTACAGATCAACAATGTTGGATGGCTAAGCTTTTAGGCTATCATTTTGAGGTCGTTTATAAACCCGGACCAGAAAATAAGGCAGCTGATGCATTATCAAGGATAAATGATGAAGGAGAGCTGAAAACTATCATCTCTTATCCACAATGGATGGAGGGCCGAAACCTACAACAAGAGGTGCAACAAGACTCTACGTTATGTCGAATTATTAAGGATCTGCAGCAGAATCCTCATTCTCGACCTGGGCTTGTATGGCAGCAAGGAGTCCTAAGGTACAATGGGAGAGTGGTGATTTTAGCTTCTTCGGTGTACATCCCGGTTCTTTTAAAGGAGTTTCATTCGTCTCCGATGGGAGGACATTCAGGTTTTCTAAGAACCTATAGACGAATCGCAAGTAATTTGTATTGCATCGGCATGAAGAAGTGTGTTCAGGAGTTTGTCAAATCATGTGACACTTGGTAGCGGCAGAAATATGCTGCCACATCCCCTGCAGGTTTGCTACAACCTTTGCCCATTCTGAATCAGGTTTGGGAAGACATTGTGATGGATTTTATTACCGGACTTCCTAAATCTAAGGGTTATGAAGCTGTGCTGGTTGTGGTGGATAGATTGTCTAAATATGGCCACTTCATCCTACTCAAACACCCATATACTGCAAAGAGTGTGGCTGAAGTATTCGCCAAAGAAGTGGTTCGCTTACATGGAATACCACAATCCATCATCAGTGACCAAGACCCTCTGTTTGTTAGTACGTTCTGGAGAGAGTTATTTCGTTTGCAGGGTACAAGGCTGAAAATGAGCTCATCTAGAAACGGATGGACAAACGAAAGTCTTAAACCGGTGTTTGGAGACTTACTTGAGGTGTTTCGCTTCAGAACAGCCTAGAACCTGGTTTTTTTGGATTGCATGGGCAGAATTGTGGTACAATACCACATTGCACATATCTACGGGTTCAATGCCATTTGAGGTGGTTTATAGTAGGAAACCTCCTCCAGTGGTGCGATACTCTCAAGGGGAGACGAAAGTAAAGGCTATAGCTAGAGAATTATTGGATAGAGATGATGCATTGAATCAACTTAAGTATAATCTCATCAGGGCACAGCAGCAAATGAAGAAACATGCAGACAAAAAAGGACTCCGCAAGCTTTTCAGGTGGGAGAGTGGGTTTTCCTCAAGCTTCGCCCCCATAAGCAAGTGTCAGTAATTAGGCGTATTAACCAGAAGTTATTAGCCAGATTCTTTGGCCCATTTCAGATTGTGGAGAAGTATGGGGCTATCACCTATAAGCTCAAATTACCCCCATACTTTAGGATTAATCCGGTATTTCATGTATCCCAACTCAAGAAGGCAGTGGAAAGCTATTAAGTGGAAACTACTCTACCTGAAGGGCTGGAGGTGGAATTGGAGGATATAATAGAACCAGAAAAAGTGTTAGCTAGCAGAGTAATCACTAAGGCAAGGACTTCAATCCGCCAATGGTTGATCCAATGGAAAGGCAAACCTATAGAGAATGCTACATGGGAAGATGAACTGGTTATTCGCAGTCAATTTCCTCAACATGACCTTGGGGACAAGGTTGTTCTTCCAGAGGAGACCAGTGTTAGGACTGATAGGGGTGGGGACAAAAAAGGGAATAAACTTAGGATATGGAAAGTGTACTTGAGGAGAAAGAAAGAAAGAGGGTAGAGGGGGAAGTTAGTTAGTCAATTAGTAATAGATGGGCTGGCATAACAGAATGGTGAGAGTATGGTGAGAGGTCTGGTTTTGTGTAGGGAGGGAGGAGGAAGGCAGTAAGCTGAAGAAAGGAGTGACATTCTAGGCAGAGAGAATCCATATTCTCCCTAAGGAGCGTTTCTAGCTCTAGTATAGGAAGTGGTCTACGGACTAACTTTGTAATAGCAGTGTTAAACACTAGTTATATTCAATAATATACTCACCTCTAGCATACTAAGCTAGAGTTTTCTATCAGAACTACATACATGCCTAAGCAAAAATGTTAGACCAGGTTTTGAAAATAAAAGTCAAAGGAAAGTAGGTTAACTAAAAATTCACTCACACAAACTGGAGAAAAGGAGGAAAGTGAATATAGGCAACAAAAAACCAAATTCAAGAAATAATGTCCTCCTTGCCTGCTCACAAGGTCTTAAAAAGTAAGCTACATAATCTGAAAATGGGAACATTACACAATGCACTTGGTTTTAGAATGCATTAATAGAGAACAATATAAAATCAATGCTCATCTTACCACATCGTGACAGCATTGCATAAAGCAAGATGCCTCCCATGGAATGTCCGATTGCCAGCAACTTACCATCTTTTGGTTTGCATTCGGCTCTAATATATTCCATCTGCATGAAGGTGAACACTCTTAGCATGCGAAGAGCAGCATAAATAGTCAGCAAGTGATTTGGTCCAAACCAATATTGGAAGTCCTATTTCAAACTAAGGCAAGAAAATGGAATCTGAACTGATTAACGCATGAAGTAACTTAGCAAGACAAAATGACCTTACCACAGAGGGAACATCCTCTTCCAAGTAGTTATCAAAATCCCAGTCATACTTCACAATTAAATCAAGCTGTTTCTGAAAATCTTCTATGGTTGAAAAAAGACGACCTTGCAAGTCAAACAACTGAGGTGAAACAGACTTTTGACCTTCATAAAAAATATTTACAATGGTTTGACTAAGATCCCTGATTTGACTTGCTATTACTGAATTTTGTCTTGCTTCCAACAAGCTCAAAAGCTTTCCCCTTATTTCATTGAAACGCTCTGACAACTGAGAACCTTCCAAGAGTTTTGATATCTGATCAAACAATTTGGCAGACATAATCCTTGACTGACCTTCACTAAGAAAGCCTGAAAGTCTTTCTGACAAACGCATGAAAATTTCAGTTAGCTCTGTTACCAGCTTTGATTCATCCCATGCAGTAGCTACCCCAAAAGGATCTTCTTTGACATGAGACATCTCCAGTTCTGAGACAGAAATTAGATCATCATTTGGCTGCTGGTCTGCACGCAAAGATCCATTAGGTACATTCTTAACAACAGATTCCATTTGTCTGGATACTTCATGGGAACACTGCTTAACATCTTTGGAATCTGATGCCTGTACACTCAATCCAGCACCTCGAACTTCAAGAATCCATGTATCAAATCCCTGCCCAGACACATATCTTGCAAACGAACACTGAAAGCACAGGAAAATAAGAGAAATAGCATAGATCTCAGAAAACAGAAAGGCAATATCAAATCATTCTAATCACTAGCTATAAAGCCAGTAGAAAAACATGCTAATTATGATTCCATTCACGAAGTGAATGCAAGGAGCACAAAAGTAAAGTGAATGCTCCTTCACTTTGTAGTGATTTCTAGTGTAGTACTAAAAAGGTTCAAAGTTCAACATGTAAAAGATACGGGGGAAGCTTATTGTCAACTGAGGCTAGTTGAATATGCAGATTGTTTACATGAACAGAATAGAAACTAGAGCTCCATCCATCAAATGTTTTGTTGGTCAAGTTATGAGAAGCATTCACGTGAAAAAGACAACAAATATAGAAATGTCCACGAAACTTCTATTAAGTGATGGAAGCTAACAAATTCACAAATAAGCTGTCATCATCTACAACAAGCACATGGTCTTAGCCTCCTGCCGTCTGCAAATCTGCAATAGGAGTCAAATCCCACACATGCCAAGTTAAATTCAATGTATTTGTACAATGTAAAAACAAGTTTTAATAGTGGCGAAATACAGAACAAAGGAATTATCCAAAAAAGCAAAATTGGGATACCCCTGGTGAAAGATCGTAACCAATGGCATTTGTCCCAACTCCGGACAATAAAAGCAGCGGATGATTTCTTGGGGAAGCCTATATGCCAAAATTTTCAAACAACTTCGAGTCACAACACAGTAATAAACATATTTGACTCTTTGCTTTAGCAACAAAAATGGTCACCAAGATAGAGATGACTCGACCAGAGGAGAAGGACGGTAGCGCCAGAGAGCGAGACGCCAATCGGAATTCGAAGCGGAGACGTAATGGAGTTCGTCGGCGGTGCAAATCGGCGGCATCTCTGGCATTTTGATCACGGGTTTCGTTGAGTCAGTGGAGAAACTTCTGATGCTAAATGACGACGCATAAGGCGGGCGCGGAGAAAAAGGACATCGCGAGGCTGCGGCGGAGCGTGAGGTGAGAAGATTGGGGTTGGAGACAAGGAGATTGGTGGCGACGTAGAGAGCAGAGCGAAGGTCTGATTGGATTGTAGTGCTTGCCATCTTCGTTGCTCTTGCTTCAACTTTCTCGTATTTTCAGCTATATATTAACCGATCGCCGATTTATTATTTGTTTTTAAAGAAAGAGAAAAATATGAAAAGCAAAGGTTATTTGTGGGTTCCGATGCTTTCCATGCTTTCCTTGCCCTTGTGTGTATGGGATTGGATTTGATTTGTTTGTTTGGGACGCTTTTACTCACGTCCTTGCTTGTGAGAGAGTAATTCCCTGATGCTTATCTATTGTTGACGTGGCCCAGAAGGATCTCCACAGACCGTGTAGGTCACGTGCCACAAACTTTTCAGTTGTTTTAAATTTTTAATTACAATTTATATAAATTATAATATTTAACATTGACGGAATTCTAAAATTGGAAAAAAAATGTGACATCGAAATTTTTTATTAGTAAGTAAAACCTCTATAAATGAATATTTTTGGGACATGAAAAATTATTATCTTATACGGGGTTATTAATTTATCGATAAATGAATATTTTATTAATTTATCGATAAATTAATA
>JANITX010000003.1:29812707-29824875 GCA_027564395.1 Erythroxylum ulei | reverse complement strand
GTCGCTTTGTGCCATCCGGGAGGGTAACTGGCTCATATAAATTGTTGACTTCATGCTTATGATAGGAATTTAAGTTGGTAACCATGTGTGATGATGCACTTGAATCAATTAGCCATGTACATACATTTTCTTTGCCATGAGCATTAATGTGATCACTACCTGCAAAATTTGGAAGCCCACTCAATTTTACCTTTCTTGTGGCCTTCCCCTTGATTGCTCTGGAGACTTCTTGTTGTATGAAATTTGCTAGATCTTGAGGAATCTGGCTATTCCTTTCAGTGTAATCATTGGGCTCCATTTGTGTATCTACAGGGGAGTCACTGATTATGGCTAGGTTAGCTTTGCTTTTCTGGCCAATCAACTCTTTGTACCATTCGGGAATTCTGTGGATCTTGAAGCAAGTTTCAATGGTATGTCCGATTTTCCACACTTCTCATAGTATTTATCTTCCCTTTTTGTGAATGCCCTTTTTCTACTACTGTTGTTGTTTCTGCCCCCTTTCTTTGCATTAAAGTTTGTTTGCCTCACCATCATAGCAACATTCATGTTGTTGTCGGAGCTGGCACTCACTGTTTTTTGTCTTTCCACGGTTTGCATCATAGCAAAGGCCCTATTTACCATGGGCAGTGTCTCCATCAGCATAACTTGATTCACAACATGTTCATAATCTTCATTTAGGCCCATCAAAAACTGCACCAATTTGTGTGTGTTCTCCTTGATGTTTATAGTTTTAGCAGCCTTACAAACACAAGTGGGTATCGGGCTCAAACTAGCTAGATCATCCCAGAGTTTGTTTAATTTGGTATAATATGTGGAAATTATGAGATTACCTTGTTTAAGGTTACTAATTTCCCTCTCTATCTGATACAGGAGTGGTCCGTTTGCCTCACCAAATCTTTCCCTCAACTCTTCCCAAAGCTCCCTTGCTGTGGAGAATGACAGGAATGCATCGCCTAATTCCTTGGTCATGGAGTTGAGTATCCAAGACTTGACCATAGAATCTGCCCTCCTCCATCTAGTAAGTAAGTTTCTGTCCTCCATTGGTTGCATGCAAGTTCCATCAATGAAGGATAATTTGTCCTTTGCACATGGAGCAATCATCATCAATTTGCTCCAAGTTAAGTAATTGTTGCCATTGAATAGAGTGGTGACTAAGATGGCTCCGGGGTTTTCGGTATTGGTAATGGAGTATTGTTCTAAATCAGGGTTCTCACTGCTCTCTGCTATGCTTGACATTTTGTGGGTAGGTTGGTAGGGTAAAATGGATCAGCGCTTTGGCTCTGATATCATGAAAGAAAAAAAAGGATATGTGATGAAGAAATTTTCTTATTTCAACATAAACGAAACTGTACATTGCTTGTGCTTTTATACTAATGCTAAGAATGAAAACATTGGATGTTGCCTTTGTGTTGTGTAGCAGAAGGAAGGACAGCTGTGAGTGGCTATTTCAGGTCTGTACAATGCAAGAGGACAAGAAGAGGTGCAAGGGTGGCTGAGTACAACAGGTCACGTGATCTGTACCTATTGGGTATTTGGTTTGTGTGAGTGGGTCGGGTCATGGACTATCCACGACCCGTGAGTTATTTGATTTTAGGGTTGGTGTTAGAGTTTACTGTGTGACATTTCTCATCTCTTTAACAGTTAAGTTTTCTAAATTCCTCGTAGTTGTTTTGCCTTTGAAAACAAGAACAACAATCCTTGTAGTACATTTTCTTTACTTGTGATTTCTCTACGTACATATGGAATATAAAGTTGTGTAGGTTCCTTGAAACCAGCCTCATTTGCACTGACATATTTGACAAACTGAAGAAAGACTATCAGATGCAGATAAAAACATGTGCATCGTTACATGTGGAAGTATTATGTACTCCATTTGGAAGGAAAGAAACTTTAGGATATTCAAAAGAAAGGAAAGAAAACTAAGAACCATGTAACTCTAGAACTAACCTCTTGAATAAGAGACTAGCAATTGGTGAATCATCTTCAAACTACATATAGTCCTGAAATTGTTACTGCTTGCAAACTTGTGGAACATGTTTAATGAAAGAAGGAATGAAGCCAGCCTTGCCTTAGCAGCTGTTAATTGTACGTCTAGTACCAGCAATTGGTGAATCATCATCAAACTACGTGAATGTTAGGCCATGGACCCAATCTTATATACATGACAATGACATCGCCAAGGGTAGCTTCTGTAAACAGAACACAAGCGATGCATTTTTGCTTTTGCTTTCTTATTTCTTGCCCCTCCTATTAGATTCGGTGTGTTTAACTTTATTTTAAAATTGGCAAATCAAATGCATCCTCGCTTAAACAGTAAACACACAGCTCTAATACGAAGGGCGGACTGGAGCAATTGTAATTAACAACAAATTTCTCATCGTTTTCTAAATCACAAACATAACTTATTCACCATCTTAATAACTTAATTATAATAAAAATTATTATTACATTTAAACGAGAATCTTAATATTAATACTTCTTCTTAAACCAGAAGTAACAAGAAAAAATTGGTCTTCTAATTGACTAACCTTTCTGTTATCTTGAACCTGAAGCAGAAGAAAGCAAAGGAGCCTTTGCACTTTGACAAACATTTCTAGACCCCTCAAAACGACCGCCATCCTTGACTGAATCCGCATACCAGCTCGTCGTCTGATGCCATTTCCATGTTTACACTTACAGTCTAGAAATCGAAACGTTCAACCAATACAAACAGAAGCTTTGAAATTTCTAAACAGTCATTAAATTCATTATAAATTATTAAATGGATTTGACTAAGTCCCTCTTTCCTAGAACTATTAAAATAAAGTATAAGATTTAATACCTGAAGTCAATTTATGCATGACACAAGTAATTTTTTACTAATTTGAAGTATATATGAGATGAGAACGACTATATGCATGTGTACACAGTATATATGCGAGGGCCGTTAACTCGCGGCGGGCGCCAATAATTTACTGAATTTCACATCAAACTCTTTGAGTTTCAATTTCTGTCCCTAGACATAATACAAATGGTGAAGCCGCCGGGGGCTTATTGGCAGAACATTGCTGTTAGAACAGAGAACAGAACATGCTTTTTCCAAGTTACTGGGCCCCTCTATACAACAACTCAGATAATTCTCCCGGCAAAGGATTATTACAGCTAGTTTAAGGTCACAATTTAGCTGACAACGCTCCTCTCTTTTTCACTGTTCTTGATTTTATGGTTTTATGTCTTGTTCTTTGTTAAAATCATTAATTGTCACCCACTACTTTTCTTTTTCTTATCTGTTGGAGATAAGATTCAGTTCTTTTATTCAAGGATCTCTGCTTGTAGAGTTTGAGAACTAAGACTTGTCTGGATACCTTTAACGTCTCTGCAGTTTCACACACATCTTGTTGGTGGAGGAACATGGCGTTTCTCAGTTCCTTAAAGAAGCTCCGTGATGTTTTTCAGGTTACAGAGATGAACTATTTCCGTCATGTTCATGTTTTGATGATACCATCGAGATCTTCCAATTTAAGACTTTTTAGATGTTAATGTTTTTTGTGTTGCTACGTACTATGGTGAGGAAACCTATATTTGATGGTCCATACAATTTGTAGGAACTGCTTGCTACTTGCCTTGTACCTTGAGTAAGGAACTCAAATTATATAATGGCCACTTTGGGTTTCTAATCTTTTATGTTTGATAGACGTATACTTGAATGTTTTAGTTCTGATAAGTTCCTGCAGTAATAGCTAGAACTGATGGCTTACCTAACAGCACTCAGAACCTAAACTGTTTGGGACTAAATATCCTGGAACCCTGTGGTTGTGGTGGGAAGAGGATGGCGTCAATTTTCTAGTTGTCTCTTGTCCCTTAGTAAAACAGCTCATATCTCTATACAACATCTGGTATAAAAGAATTTGTGTCTGTGCTATAGAGGTAATCGAGTTCTCGAACGAGGATAATGAATATTTCCTTAACGTTCGAGCTATGGTTAGCTTGTTATCTAAAGATTTATAAACTAACCCCCCTTCTTCTGGAGTTGAAATTCTCCTACCAAGAAGGTTTTTTCTCTTCTTTTTTATGCTATGAGCAGCAATAGTATGACTCTGTTATACAATTAGAGTCTTCTTTATTCTCTATGCTCTTTCCATCTCTATCTTAAATTGCTGGATGTGATTGTATCTTCCTTCACCAGCGGGGCAGAATGAGGGAAGTGGATCTCGGTGTTCATACTGTCAAATCTCATGGAGCCAAAGTTGTAGGAAACCACAAGCACGATTGGCTCATTTTAGTGCTACTTGCTGCAATAGTAGTTGTCTTGAATGTTATTCATCCATTTAAACGCTTTGTGGGAAAGGATATGATGGATGACCTTAGATATCCTATGAAAGACAACACTGTTCCAATCTGGGCAGTGCCTGTAAGTGTATTCAGGCTCAATGAAAGAAACATACTTCTGATCTTTTACCTACTTGTTACTATCGATATGTTTAATGGGTTTCTTTCATCTTTACGAACAGTTATATGCAATCCTGCTGCCAATTGCCATTTTCATTTTATTCTATCTTCGAAGGAGAGATGTCTATGATCTGCACCACAGCATTTTAGGTAATTCTATGCATAATTAAATTACATATGCTAACTTCATTTTCCTCTGAATTTCTAGTCAGCTAGCAGACTTACCGATGATTTGCATGTTATCTGTTAAACAGGCCTCGCATTTGCTGTTCTAATTACAGCGGTGATCACCGATTCAATAAAAAATGCAGTTGGTCGGCCTCGACCCGACTTCTTTTGGCGTTGCTTTCCTGATGGGAAAGATGTACGCTCTCGGTTCCCATCTCCTTATCACTCTTAATCTTTCATTATCTTATTTTCCTTTAACCTTCCAAATTTCATTTTTGAGTCTCGACAAACATTTCAAGCTCCTCTTTTGTATAACACTCATCATCAACATAACATGATTGTTCAAAAGCTTTCATGATGCATCCCTCAGATCCATCAGCTCAGGTCTTTGTTCCTCTAGCGAGACTTCTTTTTCAACTTTAAAAGACCAAGTTTCCTCGTCTCTCCTTACTCTTAAGATGGAAAGAGATTTGAATTAGACCTAACATACAAACATGCCTGTTTTTCTTCCTTGTGCTATGTTCATTTTTCTTTTTTTTTAATTCCTTTTAAACTAATATAGGCCCTTTAAGATCAAGAGGACTACAATATTATGTCAAAACAATAATTATAGTTTCTTCTTGAATTGGAGTTTCACAGGAAAGCATTAATTTCCATCAATTGCCGCTAAAAGTCCCAGTCCTTTACGCTCTGTGTAGATTAATACACCATTCACCGCATTTGTGCTCAAGAAGTATTTAAAATGAATTTACTGTCCTAAGCATTTTCATTTTGGTATTGTCTAGGTATATGATCGGCTGGGAAATGTAATCTGTCATGGGAAAGCCAGTGACATCAAAGAAGGGCATAAGAGTTTCCCTAGTGGGCATACTTCAGGTAAGCAAGCCTCTGCATCATTTGATCTTTATTATTTTATGAGTTGATAGAACAGTGCATCAAAATGCAGAAGAATTTTCAGAGTTATTGTTTTTCATTGACCGTTCCTGGTGAGACAAAAAAGTGTTGGATGTTACTTGGGAAAACACTGGTGGTTTGGTTGTTTTACTCACTGGGTCTCATCAGCAAGGACAAATGAGTGATCATCTGAACCACTTTTGTACGGTGCAGGGTCGTTTGCTGGCTTAGGTTTTCTCTCCCTGTACTTGGCTGGAAAAATAAAAGCGTTTAATCGCAGAGGGCACGTTGCAAAACTATGCATTGTTTTCCTTCCTTTACTTGCTGCGGCTCTTGTTGGCATATCTCGAGTGGATGATTATTGGCACCATTGGCAGGATGTGTTTGCTGGAGGCCTAATAGGTAGGACTTTGTCTAATAATTTACATATTAGAAACTGAGTGGTGTACTTTTCATAGTGTGAAATAATTAAATATGCAGGGGTCGTGGTGGCTACATTTTGCTACATGCAGTTCTTCCCACCTCCATATCACGAGGATGGTACGATACCTCTGAAACTTAATTTCAATGTCATCCTATTTGATCAACAATCACACTTATTCTAAATTACCTTTTCTGATTTCAGGATGGGGACCTTACGCATATTTTCGTGCTTTGGAGGAGTCACGTTCCAATACAACTCCAAGCCAAACTATAAACGCACTGCACACAGTGAACCAGCCAATTGGACAAAATTACAATGAGTTTACGTCATTGGATGAATTGGAATCTGGAAGGAGATGATTCTGCCTATGTATGTACGGCAGACTGTGGTC
Organism: Erythroxylum ulei; assembly: GCA_027564395.1. Taxonomy (NCBI): domain Eukaryota; kingdom Viridiplantae; phylum Streptophyta; class Magnoliopsida; order Malpighiales; family Erythroxylaceae; genus Erythroxylum; species Erythroxylum ulei. The sequence goes on along the minus strand of JANITX010000003.1, from coordinate 29,818,570 downwards.
AATTTTTTTTTTATATATATATATATAGTTTTTCTTAATTTTAATTTCCCTTAGGGTGCGTACATATCATGTTCTGAAGTATTCTCGTTCGCCTAGGATGTTATTGTGATAATTTTTTTCCCTTTTCTTTTTTTTTTTTTTTTTGTGTGTGTGTGGCAGACAAGTACAAGAATAAAATGTTAAGGATCATTTTTAGCATGCCTAGTTTTACTAGACGAATGTAGCGGCACCTATCTGATAATCTAGGAGGAACGCGAACGCGAACGCGAGTACGGGGTTATAAAAATTCTCGATCACCATCCGATTCTGATCTCATGTTGGCGCTGTAAGCTAGACCTAGACATTGACATGTGAAAAAGATACAAACTCCACTTTTCTTACGTTCGTAAAATTTTCGTCTTTGCCCACTGGTGGCTTACATTACATAACTGAATTCCATAATTGACCTTCCCTACTCGAGCTGCGATCTCTTATTTGATAGTCGAAGGTTAATTTTTTTCTTTTTGAGTTTCGTTGTTAAACCTTTCCATAATCATCTTCTAATCTTGACACAACTTAAATTATAAACCACTAACAAGAAGTTTCACGCTTGTGGCTCTTTTTTTTTTAATTGTATTTTTTAAAGTCATGACTCTTTCTTAGGTTTTCTTTTATCATTTTAATTTTTTAAGTTTGTTACTTATATAAGCTCGCATGTCATATTAATGTAATATTAAACATCTTGTATATAAATATGAATAAAGTTTTTTTTCTTCAGAAAATGCTTGTGAAATGTAAATAAATTATACAATATATTATATATGTAGAATAATTTATTTTGATTTCAACAACTTATTTTAATTTCTCAAAATTAATTTTTTAATAAAGATATATTACTTTGAAATTATTTATCAAGAAAATATTTGTTCTTTATTAGAATAAGTTATTTTTAGTAACATATAATTTCCTAGATACTAATAAGTAATTTTCATCAACTTATATGATAAAATAGGATTTAAAGTAAATATGAACAATAAAGCTTCAATTAATGCGATAATATAATATATTAACTTTCATAATAGTATAAGAATTTGTTATAGAATATAATTCTAAATCAAAAGATATTAATTTTTAAGACTTATCTCACTTGAATATTTTTTAATTTTATAAATTAAATTACATTTTAAGATTCGAGATAAGGTAAGAAATTTAAAGCTTAAAAATTGATTAATTTATTAAAATTGTTTAATCAACTTATAGATTATAGAAAAATATTAAATTAAATTTAAAAATTGATCATTTTATTATTATTATATGTTATATGATTTTTATTATAGTTATAAACTTAATTTTTTTTGTAAAATTAAATATCTAAATTCTAAATTCTTATGAAAATATTCAAAGAAATACTAAGATATAATACTCATGTCTTTATAATTTTTTTAAAAGTCATGCTCTTATAAATTATTTTATACATAAGCAGCTAATACCAATCAGTTAATTTTACTAAATATCTTTAATAAACAATTAATGTTATTCGTTGGTCAAATCAACTGATTTAATCAGCTATCAACTAATGCAATCAGCTGATTGCCAAATAGGGCCAAAGTATGGGAAGGGTAATCCATCACCTTTATCTTGTACGTCAACACATTAATCCTCTCATAGCCACCTTCTTACATATCAAAAAGTCAGATCATACCACAAAGATGTAAATAATATGTAGGTAAAAAGTGGGACTAACAGTGTTAATGTGATAGAGTCATGTAATTGTGGATTATTCTTCAAAAAAACAATGATTACTGAATTGCTTAACTCCACAATATAGCAAAGAATGAAGATTATTAAAGGGAACTGGATGATTTCATCAAAGAATTCAAGAAAGCACTAACTGAAAAACGCTATAATTTCCTTTGTATTAGACACTAATGTGCAGCATAAGTTTTGATTCTGCCCAGCATATATATTATAATAACAATTGATCAAGAATTCACCTATATAATACGCGATGCAATCAATTTTGTATCAAACTATAGTTTGACAAAACTTTATGCAAAAGAACCTGCACTTGTTTTTTTCACCGCTTAATTCTTCATCTGGATCATTACATACATTCACATCCATAATGCCTAACCATTACATTACCTAACTTTGATTTGCATTTCCATATCAGTTATAGGATTGCCAGAGATTGAATTGGGTACTAAGACTGTAAGATCCTATGGAGTCAAAGTTGCAAAGGTTCACATGCAGGACTTGCTGATTCTATTTCTGTGTTGGTATATGTGCTGTATAAATAATATGGTCGCAATATTATCACAACAACATGCAACAAAATAAACTATGCTATCTCAACTTTAGATTTGATAATAGGCAATAAACTATCTTCTTCCCAATTTAGCACCTATAGGCGTAGATCAATGAATAAAGAGGAAATAAGTAAGGTCAACACAATAAGACGAAGCTTTATACAATCCCAATCTCGCCATACCAATGGGAACAGAAAAGACCCAAGTAAAAGCAACAACATTTACTAATATTTTTCTAGTATAGACATCATTAAGGAGCAGCCACTGAAGAAGCCAATTGACATGAAGGGACTCAGCGGCTATAAAAGGAGCTATGTAGGGACATAAGCATCAGTCATAATGCCATACTGATGAACATACAGGTTGCAATCAGCCAATAAAGGATCAAAGAACTTGCCATGAAGTGCAACGCAAATACTGCCGTACATATAGTAAATATCTTACATCACACATGTGCTATCTTTGCAGAAAAAACTATTAATCTCTGACACTATTTCATTTCCATATCCCAACTCATTTGAAGGAAGCAAAAAAAAAAATTATTTACCCAGTCAAACCTTAATTAAACCTTATGGAAATTACTGCCTTGTGGTTGTTGTTGGTGGTTGTGAGGATAACTTGAAGCAGTCAAGCCAATACCTTCATTGTGGTGTTTCTCCCATCCACCAGTATCAGCTCTAGAATGAGCCCAATAGTAGACGATTGACATCATCAGTGATAACAATGTCAGAGCGGCTCCAGCAGCAAATATACCTTTATGGAGAGTAGCACATGATATGTCATTAACACCAAAGTATCCACGGTATTTTGTGTGATATGCATTTCTTGCAGACCCGGCTATTAAGCATGCTTCAGCTCCCAAGAAGCTTATCCTGAAAAACTCATTGTTCAAACTTATGCTCATCTGTTTGATAACCAACCTTCAATCCTGATGTGAGTTGGTCATTTGTTGTGCAAAGTGAGTTCGTAGCAATGAGTATTAACAAATCTACTCCTAAGCACTAGACTCTTATATAAAAAGCTAATTTAGAACTAGTTGAATAAGTAATAATGGAATAAAGATCAACCCCATTTTTGACACAAAGACAAATTTGCCAAATCAGACTTATTCCTTTGACAATTGAGATTGCAGTTTTAAAACGAGTATGGGTGTACTTGACAATTCATGAAAATGCAGACTCTGGATCACACATAAAGATCTGAACTTGACGATGATCTTAATCTGACGTTCAACAATCACTACAATATACAAGGAAATAAACTTCGCAATAGAGCATAGTTACCCAAGTGATAACCTCATTTCACGTAGTCTGAAAAATCAGACACGGTTCGAGTGCAAAGTTCTTAAGCCTTGGTCTGAATTCGTCGGTGACAGATATTTTTCGGATTAGACACATAAGGGATAAAATGGACGAATCTATACTGTTGAGACACCTAGAACTAGAAGTTCTGATCTACAGTTAATTAAGGAACTACTACTAGCTAGTAAACTACATTTAGTGCCCGATTTGATGATAACATAGAACTTATGTGGAGGAAGAGTAAAAATTTACCAGGAAAAAACAAAGGAGAAGATGGCGCAGCCCGTTGAAGAGCTACCACTTAAAAGCCCCTTACCGAAGCAGAGACACCTAGTCACGCAGCTCACCAGCACCTGAGTGATCGGCAACAGCCCAAAAGCCGCGAGTCCTTACACCGTCGATGCATCAGTCCCGTAAACGCAGTAAGTTCTCTCGTCGTACTTATCAGGCACCACCTTTGCCTTAAACGACCAAACCACAGAAAAAGTAATCATGAAAAATGGAATCTTTACCACATAACTAAAATATCCACGACGAGAGAAAACAGTTACAGAGCTGCGGCGGCCGATGGCGAGGAGGAAGGAAATGAGGTGGAAAGAAATGATGGTGGCTAAAATGGAAACGGAGACAGCCATTTGCCTGATAATGGATGTTAAGCAAAGAGACCGAGTATGTGTGTACTGTTATTTTTCATGATTTATTAATTGTATGAATTTGTTACATAAAGACGATTATATTTCCTGTTGGGACAGTGATAAGTGTCAATAGTCAACGCGTACCCAGACCGAGTTTAATTTGCTGGGCAACTATTTTCTTGAACACCTACATAATTATATAAATTGAATTGTTTTTATTCAATCACCTACAATATATGGTGATTGATGGTGGTACTTGAGGTATTCCGTTCTTCCAACGTCGTGAATATCACATCAAATTTAGTATTGGATTGAGTTTTGGTATGGTACTATATTAGTATCGATTAATACTAAATATTAGGTAATTTTTTAAATTTATAAAATAATCTCTAAAATTTTTAAAAGTTACAAAATAGTTTATTGTCATATTTTACGGTTGTAGTTTATTTAATTTAGCTTTTTTTATTTATATCTTATCTATTTTAGTTTTTATATATTTTTATCATATTCTAATTATTTCTATATATAATAATTATCTATATATAATATATATCTTTTGAAAATTTTGCAAAAAAAGTCCCCCAATTATTAACACCGTTGAAGGAAATTCGTTAAATATTGATACTATGTGATGGGGACCAATTAGCTTTGGATTACATAGAAGATCTTGACCGCGACAAGATTTGCAGTAAGATGCGAAACAAGGCCTAAATTTTGCATATGAAGCCGGGTCATGACTTATGATACTGTTTAGGGGCCAAATTTTGCGTTTGTTTTTTTAAGACTATTTTACTATTTTTCTATCTTTTATTTTTCTAATCTTGTCAGGTTTCGGATTAGGGTTGTTGGCCATTATAAATAGGCCTTATTGATGTTTTCTAAGAACGATTATCTTATTTCATTCCAGAATTTAGCTGTCTTTCTTTCAAGATCGCTTGTCGCTCTTATTCATCATTTCGTCCAATCAAACGCACATTGATTAAACTTTTGAACGGAGTCTAAACGCTCTTGTTCCATTCATAACTTCCATTCAACGTCACTATGAGTGATGGAGAAGATGATGAAACTAATTGTAAGAAGATACTTTTACAGATGATAATGAAACAAATTCTGTAAGTGAAGATGAGGAAGGCGACAATGTGCGTAAACTCCTCAATCTTCTGTGATTTCATCCAAGTAAATTCCAGATGAAATTTGATTGTCAAAATAGTGTAAAATGACTATTTTTCTCATAAGTCGAAATGAAAATTCTTTACTTATAGTTATTAACTTCCCGTGAATTCCTACTTTGCCCTATGGATCATATCTGACAATTACATTAGCCTGCCAGATGAGTCTGAATGACATACTCTTCACTTGGTCGATTGATTGGCATTTATTCCTTTCATTTACTGATTAAACTATTTACTTTTGGACAAGGATAGGTAGCAAATTTATGGTAATAAACAAAACATACAACCTTTCTGTACAAGGCTATTATAGATGTTTTCTTGAAGGAGTGTATAGCCCTAACTCAATGGTAACTCGGTCTTGCCATTCTTATGGCAATGAAGAAAGATAACTTGTAACGCCCCGCTCCGCTGCGACCCGCTCCCGATATCGTAGTGATATCCGAGCTCGAGCCCGCGGAAGCGGCACG
>JANITX010000003.1:29759739-29775853 GCA_027564395.1 Erythroxylum ulei | reverse complement strand
AGTTGGCATTTCAAAAAGGTTTGTCTTCTGCCCCAGGAAGGCCAAGGGTAGCTCCAAATAGTCCTATTATTTTTGACGTCATTTTAGAGTACATACCATGCCAAGAGGTCGAAGAAGAGTAAGGGAAATTTGCAACAGCTTTACATGCAAATTCTTGCTTCATATCACTGCCCCTGATTGCATCTATATTTTGTTGTCATCAGTTGGCATTTCAAAAAGGTCTGTCTTCTGCCCCAGGAAGGCTAAAGGTAGCTCCAAATAGTCCTATTATTTTTTACATCAGTTTAGAGTACATACCACGCCAAGAGGTCGAAGAAGAGTAAGGGAAATTTGCAACAGCTTTACATGCAAATTCTTGCTTCGTATCACTGCCCCTGATTGCATCTATATTTTGTTGTCATCAGTTGGCATTTCAAAAAGGTTTGTCTTCTGCCCCAGGAAGGCCAAGGGTAGCTCCAAATAGTCCTATTATTTTTGACTTCAGTTTAGAGTACATACCACGCCAAGAGGTCGAAGAAGAGTAAGGGAAATTTGCAACAACTTTACATGCAAATTCTTGCTTCGTATCACTTCATTCTTTGAATATTAAGCAAATTTAAAGGGCTTCGGGCCTTACCTTAGTTATCAAGTGTTTGTTATGAATATCAGAAGGCTAAATGACTTTGCTCTAAACATCTACAATTAGTCCTTTGCTTCTAGTTGCTTCATTGTGAGATTGTTCAAGTAGTTCGTGACCTTGCCACAACTTAGTTCAATTTCACCCCTGAAGCTTCATTTGAAAATATAAATTGCAGCTTTCATAATTTTGGTGAGGCCTTCTCACTATCATCACTATTCTGTGTCGTATTGACATATTATTTGTCACTAAAATTACAAATAGTAGTGTGCACAATGATAGTTCGGTTGTTGTGACATTATTAAGTAGACAGTAATTAATTGAATTTTTTATTAAGAAAAGTTTTCGTCATAACATGTATATAAGCTTTTAGTAACAAAACTTAGTGATAAAAGAAAATTTGAGACTATTAATATAATAGTGACAGTATAATTGTGAAGGTATTAAATTGTCACAATTCCTATTGTATTATTGTCATAGAGAAATTCATCACAGTTAATCCAAATAATAATTTCAATCAATTGTTTTGTTACAACAAATATCGTATTTGTGATGAAATAATACTTAGTCAAAAAATGTCACTAAATTACGAATAATAGTGACCATACTTATATTTTGGTGAATGTGACGATATTAAGTAGACACTAATTAATTGAATGTTTATTGACAAAATTTTTTGTCACAACAAGTAAAATATTATGTGACGATTAATCATTTCGTAACAAAAAGAAAAAATATTAGTAACCAAACTATGTTTTGTCATAACAAATACAAATATTAGTTACTAACATACGTATTGTCACAATTACAATTTATTTTGATGCCAAATTTCATGGCTTTTAGCGACAAAACTTAATGATAAAATAATTTTTAACACTATTAATATAGTAATTAATAGTGACAATTTTAATTGTGAAAAAATACTAAATTACCACAATTACCATTGTATTAGTGACAAAAATATAAATTATACAGATAATCCAAAAAAAGTGTCAATCAATTGTCTTATCACTAAAAAACTCGTAATTGTGATGGCAAAAAAAGTTAATCATAAAAAAAAGTCACTAAACTACGAATAGTAGTGAGCATAGTTATAATTTGGTTATTGTGTCAATATGAAGTAAACACTAATTAATTGAATATTTATTGACAACAGTTTTTGTCACAACAAGTAAAATATTATGTGACGATAAACTGTTTTGTCACAATAAGAAAAAATTATTAGTGAACAAACTATGTTTTGTCACAACAAATAAAAAAATATTAATTATTAACATATGTTTTGTCACAATTTTAATTAATTCCCGCCAAAATTATTTTAGCATAAAATTGCATGGGCTTTTAATGAAAAAACTTACTGATAAAAGAAATTTTAACGCTATTAATATATTAATAGTGATAACCTAATTATGAAAGATACTAAATTGTCGTAATTATCATTATATTAGTGAAAACCTCGTATTTGTGACGTAATAATAATTAGTCACAAAAATTTGTCAATAAATATCTTAACTCTTATAGTGTGTGATTTCACTTCCGTCTACACAAACATCGTATGCAAGAACTTGGTAATGGAATTATTAAAACTTAAATCATTCACAATCCAAATACAGTCTTTCTTATACAAGTAGATACTACCAGAACTAGCTACCTTTTGCACGCGTAATGCTTCCTCACAGAAGGAAGCTTGGAGCTGCACTGGTATGCATCATCTCTTTTGTTTATAAGAAGAGGAGGAAGTCAAGAAGATGTTATCCACCGCATCCACCGCAGCCTACACCAGTATGAGTCGGAGAAGATTCGTCTTTGGATGCACCACCAGCACAAGAAAAAATTATAGTTATAACGATGGAGAGAGTGATCAGTAAAAACCAGAAGAGCAGAGCTGCTCTGCTCAATCCTTCATCTGCTCTCACCGTCATTTTCCAGTCTCTTACCATGTTTATATCTTCTCTTCTCCGCTACTCTTCTTTTTCCTGTCTTCTACAATTAACAGATAATGGCGATGATGGTGGTTTAAGTATGAGAAGGTCAAGAACAGTACTAAATGTGAACGGTGATGTGTTGTAAAATGTTGATTAAACAGATAACATTGACTTAACGTGTGATGTACAATGGGTTAAAACAAAAATCAACAACCAATTAACCAAATGACAAAGGCTGCGCTGCTGACCAAAGGATAGAGACAGAATAAATGAAGGATAAGTGACTTTAATTTTCGGCAACTGTTTTATTGCCGTAAAGATAAGATGGACAGATTCGCAGGACTAGCTAGATTGCATATACAATGACACTTGGGAAGGAAAACCATTTGTAGGGACGAGAAGATAGTTCTTAAAATGTTATCCATTTCAAGCCGATTTTTCTCTTTAATAAGAAGAAAAGAAGATTTCTGGGCAAAATTACACAACTAAGCTATGAAAAGCCCTTTTCATTAATGAAATTTGAAAATCAAATCGACATTGATTGCTAAGCAGAACGGGCTACCATATGGTAGGTGATCCTAATACACTTTGACATAAGAATCTGACTAAATAACAAAGAAATTACAAGGGAAGAAGGAAATAGTAGATAGAGAGAGGGTCTTCCACAGGAAAAGAAATCACCTGCCAACAGCTAACGAACCTGCTACGTTGGTAAATAGTAATTGGCTAAATATTGTAAACTTAATATTATAGGAAAATAAAATTTAATTAATTCAAACAAATATTAATGGTAGGATCTTCAATATATAATCCTGCGTATCAACAATATTCATACTAGGTATTGTTGTTATTATATAATATAATATAAAACATATAAGATGTAGTTGAAGAATTTAATGAAATCATCATGCTACAAATAATTTGATGCCTTTTCCTTGACCCTTCCTAACTTTACGATATTTTTACATCTGTTAAAACTAAACCCTAATAATCTTTATAATTAAATTTTTCACTTCCATAACAAAATTGAGTGAACATTCATGATTATTTATCTATTTAATTATTAACTGAGTTTAAATATATATAATTAGTTAACTCTTATTCTAACATTTTCTACTAGGCCTAATCAAAAAATTAAATAGTATCATTTTAAGTGCGTAAAAAATAAATCTTGAAAGTTCAACATAATCACTTCTACATGATATAATAATAAATATAACTGTTGCATATTAATTATCCAATCTACTTTCCATTCTTTTAGGTTCTTAGGCTTTCCTTGTCATCCTATTCCCTTTTAAATTCTTCCTCTATTACTTAGGCTATTTCTTAGGTTCTCTTTTTGTGTTGAGCAGGGTAATTTAATCTTTTCCTCTTATTTTAGGTTATGCCCTTTATCTCTCTTATCAGTTTGCAACAATTTTTCATATCGCCTTCTCAAAGGATGACTTTTTTATACTCTATAGCTCCCATCATTAATATAACTGGTCAAGTCCCCAACTTTTTTGGAAATTTCCTTACCTTGCCATCTTGCTTCTTCCCTGCTAACCATCCTCCTATTCCTACTACTTATAGAAATCCCATCGTCTCCTCAGTAGAAATGGAACCTTCCTCCCTCCTTAAGGATCTTTTCCTTTATCCTTTGTAACAAAGTTCTCCTACTTCTACTCACCTAGTTAACAATGGTCATTTTGAGCTTTTAGCACCTTAGACTCCCCCTATTCCTCCATCTACAAGCCTTAATTTGAATCTTTATTGGTCACAATCGTGACAGAGGTAAAAATCCTAGGAGCACGATCATGACTCTTATGTCACAATCTTGATAGAGACTGTCCAGGCATGAGTTTTTTCATTTGTGTTAAGGGTTGGGGGTATTTTTGGAGCCATCAAAGTGGGAAAACCCTAATTACACCCTAAGACCCTAATACACTATTTAAGGACTTGAAACTTACCAAAAAATGTAGCAGCTAACATCAAAGAGAGGATTAAACGTAAGAGATCAAGAAAAACATCCAGGAATTCCAGCTTTCTAAATCAAGACCCAAATAGAGTTTTTATTCTTTTCCTTTATTTCTTTCATTATTTTTTATGTGTAATCTAAATTCCAAGATGTTAAATATGTTTATGAAGTTCTAAATTTCATATTAGGATTTATTATGTGACTTTGATTATTGTTGATTTCAATACATATTCTAGTGTTTATGATAATTGTTTATGCTTAAACTTGACAACAAATTGAGCAAATGAGTCAAAAGTCACTAGTGTTAGATTGCACAATAAGAGTTGGGAATTTAATAGACCCACAATTATCAAATTAACAATCATTCAAAGAGGGATTTTGTTTGAGAAATTAATTATCTATTATATAACTTCAGATCTAATTGAAAATGCCAGGGAAGTTTTGTGGATCAAAAGGTTGTAAATCTAGAATTTTTGGATTCAATTAGGGTTAATTCATTAGATCTTGAAAGAAGGTAATGAATACTTTAGGAAATCTAATATCAAACACATAATTGGATCAACAATAGTTAAAGAAACAAAATAAGGAAAGATTAAGTCCTAAGTATTAAATCTTGATCAAAACCCTAAATTAATTTGGCAACTCACTGTTTCATTGTTTACTCAATTTACTTACTTTGTTTTGTTATTTGTTTCAAATTTTGTTATTTTTTTTATTCAAATGACATTCTGAATACCTTAGACAAATTTAGGTTCAAAATCCTTGCATAATCCTTATGGGAACAATATCCTTATATACTATAAGAAATATGACTTGGATTATTGACTTGTAATTATATGAAATTAAAACCAGGGTCAGGAATAACATATCATATATGTTATGATAAGAATTGTCACAAAATAGATCTAGGTGTCACATGAGATGTGATTGAAAATGATGTTACCTGCCTAGTTCAAGTTTAGTTGGTTTGTTGAGTGACCTAAGATCAATGAAATTTAAAAATGATCCTAGCCCACTAAAGAGATTAAAATAATTGTTTCAAATAGTAATAAAAGCTATTATTTTGAATAAACTATTAGGAGTAACTAGATAAATTATTAAAGTCTTAATCTTATTTGATAATCATAACATATAACCATTTACTTGCTTACTTTACATTTTTTTTGTTCCAACTATAAAGTTCCTTTATTTAGTATAATTAATATCGAGTTTTAAAACACCAGATTTTTTGGACATAGGTTAGGTTTGAGAAGAGTTATCCAAAAGGATAAATGAAAAATTGTATGTCCATTATATCATTTTTCTATACTCCCTGTTGAGGATATGGTGACAAATTTTTAGAGACATGTCAATATCTTATAGATAATAACATATGATAACATTTTTAGTTGATTAATATCTCATAAACTTTAATGATAATATGTAAGAAGGATGTAACACAGAGATAGTATAACACAAATATTTACATGAAGTAGAGTTGAAAGATAAAGTACCTTGATTAAATTTACTCAATTTAGCTTACTAAAAGTATAAATATGGACAAAAATTGAAGGCATTTGCTTAGATATGTTACTAACCACCATTAAAAAATGATTGTATGAATTTTCTTTTCAAAACATGACATGGTTGAGATCATATATATTTTTTGATTCATGTTTATAAGTATTTGATACTGAATTTGGATTCAACATTGTTACAATGTTCAATGAATGATTAGAAATGGATTGTTGAGAAGAAATAGTTACTTCAAGTTTATACAAATATTTTGTATGTGTTGGATCAAGAGAGACTTATATTTAATATAAGTGGCAAGAATACAAAGATAGATAACTAAAACTATCACTTATACTTAATATAAGTGGCAAGAATACAAAGTTAGATAACCACAACTATCCGTTATGTCATATTAGTTAAATCAACATAATGAGAATTATAAAGTTTCACACAAAATAGATGTATCATTTTGATTATTAATCATATGAAACTTATAAAACCTATTAAAAGGAAGAATGACCAGATCAGCTTTTGGTGAAAGGATAATGATAGTATTAAATTGTTAAATTTTATGCATATAATGTATTGGATATAGTAACAATTAATAAAAGAATGATACTTATGTTTCATTAGATTAACTAATGAATTTATATGATATAGTTATATTTATTAAAAGAAATGTTGATTTAAATTTTTGAAAAGTTTAAATCATTTAAATTTTAGTGAAACTTAAGCATTAAGAATCATAAAAACACTTAAATGAGATCAATGTGGTTTGATTTAAATTTTCTTTGTTAGCTAGGGGGAACAAGATTCGTTAATGAATACCTCTACATCTAAATTCCATAATCATATAGAATTGTGAAAGGAGAAAAATGCTACATAATATATTCTATACAACAATATTTATTTCTTTTATAGTTAAGCCTAATACAATAACTTACCTATAAAATTTTCGATTAAATTAATTAAAAAGATTTCATATTAGATATGAAGTGGTATGACTTTGTAAAAGTTGAAGCTATTGATTTTAAGATGTGATGTATAGTTAAAGCACATACTATCCAATGAGTATAGAATTAAATTGGATAATAGAAACTTATAAGATATCCAAAAAGAGTTAGATATGATCTTGCAAACCCTAATAAATAATATAATTGTTTTAGTGAATACCTATAGGTGAATGTGCTCAGAATAACTAGTAAGAGTAAAATAAAATTTAAAGTTTCAAAATCTTATGACAATACATCCAATTAAAACTAGTGCATTAGTTGATACATTTGATATGTAGTGGGAAGGTTACAAGATATTGAGAGATTTCTTTCATGGTGAATGCAAAGAGTTTGCTTTGGATGTGATTATGAATTTATCTTATCTATAAGAAGGTTACTGGGAGTCTAATTGTACTTCAGTAGGCGTATGTAAAGACATATTGCTTATAGAAAACAAAAAGAAATCATATTTTTAATTGTCAAAAATCCTATAGTCCTTTAATTGTTGAAAATATAATAGTCCAAGCATAACTCTAATTATATATGAAAAGACAACAACTTAATTTTAGGAATTATATATATGGATATAAAGACAAATGTTGTTTACCTATTCTAGTCTTACATAGATAGTGTTTAGTGTTTGATACTTGTGAAGTATTAAAGATATTCATTATCCTATATATGAGTTGATATTTGAGTTCAAGATTATGTAGATAATAACTTTAGAAGTAAATCTTAGTTAAGATATATTTTACTTAGAAAAATATTGTTTTAAGATTAGAAAGGTTTCAATATAGCATCATTGCTAATTAAGCCATATTACATCTTTTATTTAGTGGAAATGATTATTTTAATCAATATCTTCTTCAATGAACTTGATATAGTTCTTTGCATTTTTGAAACAATAATGTACTATAGAACATTAGAGTCATTGTGCATACAAAAATCTAAGGTCTCATCAAAGATCCAAGTATGTATTTGAGCAATTTCTTTTAATTATAATGATAATTAAGATATGAGTTATAAGATTTAAGCAAGTACTCACTATAAAGAATCTTGTGTAATTCTCTAACTAAATTAATGTCCTAATAGTAATCGTCACATGGAGATATAATATAAGATACTTAAAAAAGTGACTTAATGCAAGTGAGATTACATTAATGTATACCTTAATGCCAATCGGTTGGTTATAAATATTGTGACATAATTAATTAAAACCACTATTTTTATTTATGTATTTTTTAATTCTATTTGATATTTTAATACTAAAGGTAAAATCTCTAGAATAATTGTTGTGAAATCAAAATTGTAATGAAATCATAATTATAAGGTTCAATTTGCATTTATTTATTATTCTAAAATTGTTCTTAGTTGAAGTTTCATCAAGAAAGGATATTGATGAAACACTGTAATTAGCACGCAGTATATTTCTTTCCTATAAAAAATAATTAAACATATAATTAAAGTATAGAAATACTTGGATAGACGTGTCAATGTATATTAGAGAACTAGTTCATTGAACAAATCTAATTATGATAATCTCAAATGGAATATTACTTATATGTCTGGATTTCCTCGTTATGATCATTAAATAATTGATCCTTAGACTTTAAATTACCAAAGCATCTAATGTAAGAATTACTATATATTGATGCTACTTATGACCTATTCTATTTATGGTTATTCGTTCAACAATACTTGGATATAATATGAACCGTATAGAGATAGTTGAGTAAGTTAATAAAGAATTTGTTGCTCTAAAATAAATAGAAAGAGTGTTATGATGTTCTTAATTAGTAAGGATTAAAGGAATTTTTTGGTCAAAGTGAATTAAGATTAGAAAAGTTTTTTTAATATCAATATTAAATCAATTACTAATCAGCAATAATGAAAATGATTGAATTTAGAAAGAATAGATTCTAAATTCATATTCTATGTCTATTTAAAACATTGGATGACAAAATAATTAAATTATTCATTATAATTATGCATAAATAAATTGAGTTAAATCACGTTAATATTCCTAATATTTAAATGGTCATGACTATCTGTCAATTTTGATTGTCCGCACTAGCACTTCCACGCAATAACTTTACCTTTGTGATTATAAATTGGAGAGTAGGAGAATTAAAGATGAAGGAGATTCAATTTATGTAAGTTTAATTATGAAGTATAATTGTAATTTATAATTATTTCTAACATATTAAGAACTTAATAAATCGCACACATAAAAAAATAATTTAAATTAAGTAGAACTTAATTATGATGTTTAAAAAACTTCAAAGAACAAGTATAAGATATTTTCATCTTATTAAAGTTAAATTTAATTAGATTTTAACTTTAATTATAATTAAAAAGTTTAATTTTAAAAAGAAAGAAACTTTTTTTTGTCTTTCTATGTAAATAAGAGGAAGGCATATTTTCCTCTTTAAGTTTGTTTTGACCTTTCCTATGAATATTGTTAGATGCTAGATAAATAGACAATTTGTAGTTGATAGTTGGATAAAAATATGAAAGGATTCAAATTATGCACGTTTTAACATTTTTATTTATAATTCATATTTTAAAAGTTATTCAATTAAAAAATATTTTTATTGTACACATGATTGGATTAAGATTAGTTTTCCAACATTATCTTTGGTTTACTTTTTAACTTATCCAACGTTAAAAGCGGCAAGACTAACGGCACGAGATGAAGAGATAAAATCCACATTTATAAAATTTTATTTACACATTTATTTAACACCCACACGTTTACTACGAGTAAATGCCAAAGAGTTGAAAGAATACAGGTGCTCCAACCCCGAAATGGCAGACCTGTCAACTTTTATCAGGTCTTTGGATGTAACAAATCAAGAATCTAAGGAAAAAGTGCGTAAAGAGAACAAGCAAAAAGAAAGATACGACAATTAAGAGGAGCAAAACTACTTTTCTTTTAAATCCTTAATTACATGACACAAGTTAAATACATGATAGGTGTAATGTAAGAAATGCATGCCCAGCGGCAATTTTTTCCAGCACAACTCCTCAAATCCATACTCCATAATCAACCTTAACAAAAGCTAGCTCGTATGCATCTCTTACATCCACGATTTATGTCACAACCAAAAGGAAAGGAAAGGAAAACAGAAGGGAAAGATGCATATAAGTGGAAAGACACAAGTTAAACCGGAGAAAAACCAACTTGAAGACCAAAACAGTTAGAAAGTAAATCGGACCGCTACCCTCAATTCCCCGCGATGCAATTATAACAATCTCCCATTTCTGCCCCTCAGGCTAGAACTCGGGAGAGTGTAATTGCAAAGACTTTTGTTTTCGTGTGTTCTTCTGCCATCACCTTTTCAACCGTAATTACAAAAGAACCTTCCTCCTCCCATGAGCCACCGTACTGTCCACCAGTAACCGACACCTTCACCCACCAGCCCCCGTCGGTGACCACCCATTGTTTTGAGTTCTTACTTCACCCAAGTTAAGAAGTGAAGAAGAAAATGGTAACAAATGATCAACAGCAAGGTAAAGTTGCTACGCGTTAGTGGATATAGGGCATGAGGGGACCCGATGGGTCGTATAAAAAGGTGAGATTGTAGCTTTTGGTTTTGGTGTGAGTGGGACTTCTACAACAAATATTTCTTTTCTTTTCATTGTTTCTTTTGGGATTAAAGGTGTGTTTAAATTCTTGGTCAAGGCATGTTTGTGGGGAATGCAAATAACTCCACCAACTCGATTTCCGAGGCCTCCGAAATTTTCATATTCATTCTCGCTGAGAAGAAAAGGTAGCATTGATGGGGTTTATTTGTCTGTGTATGTAAACATGCGCTTGGTTCACTCACCAGCAAAGTTTTTTTTTTTTTATAATTGAAGTCGGCTCTTCATGGCCAACTTTATAGTTTAATTACCATATTATTGATGTGGCTAGCTAGTAGTAGTTTCATGGGCCAACTTTTGGCTAGTTATCACCTTGAATACTGTACTTGGCAATTTGTTGAAGACGATTGGACCAAGAAAAAAACTCACTTGTCTGAAGTGTTCGATTTATATAGCAAAGCATGATTGAGCAATGAACAATTCACTACAATAAAGTTGATATTTGGTTACTAACAAAAAAGT
Source organism: Erythroxylum ulei (assembly GCA_027564395.1). Taxonomy (NCBI): domain Eukaryota; kingdom Viridiplantae; phylum Streptophyta; class Magnoliopsida; order Malpighiales; family Erythroxylaceae; genus Erythroxylum; species Erythroxylum ulei. Next base: position 29,764,762 of record JANITX010000003.1, on the reverse strand, counting down.
AGTTAAATGTGTAAGAAATGTCACCTATAATTTTTAGCTACATTATTGTTTTGTCACTCAAAAACTGAAAATTATAGGTGATATTTTCAAAAATCATCACCACTAGTTTTTTGCTACGTTTTGTTTTCGCAGCTAAAATCTATTAGCTACATTTTGAGAAATCATTGTCAGTAATTTTTGACTTTGCTTTTTTTGTAGCTTAAAATTATTAACTACATTATAAAAACGTAGCTAAAAACTTTTGGCTACTTTACTCAAACAACTACTTAGTATTGTCTATGTTGATAAACTTGTAATTTTCTAAAAAGCTTAGTTAAAATAAATTTAAAATATTTTGAGTATTGAAACAATAGTTTCTACTTAAAGCAAACATCACGTAATTTTATCATTCACGATATAATCACCCAATAGTTACATCTTCATCAATTTTATAATATAAGAAAAAAGTATTAAATTTAAGATATAATACAAACAGGAATTGAAAGAAAAAAGTATAGGAGATATAATTAATACCCTTTGATTTTCTCTTCATTTCTATCATAATCCGGACCAAGTAATCTTTTGAATAACATATCATATTTTGCTATTTTTGCTCAAGTTTCTTATAATGTAGCCTTAAGCTCCTTGTTTTCCTCTTAAAGTTATTAAATGACTGTTTTATTTGATAAGGCTGAAACATTTGGCTTAGGGTCATAGTCAAGACTTTTGATATAGCCAAAACGTGTACCAAGTACGGTATTGCAAATATCTTCTACATTAAACTCATTCCCCTCAAACATATTTTTATCTAACAACTATTGTATCTTATTCTAAAATTAAAAAAATAAAATCAATATTCAATCCAAATATTATTACATACTACTACATTAATAAATGAACAAAAATATTGAATCCAAATATTATTACTTACTACTACATCAATAAATGAACAAAAAAATTGAACAAATTTTTATACTTAAATGGTTGTTTTATGCTTCTTCTAACATCCACCTTTTATCTTCCTTATAGTGAGTGACTTTATATAGTGTGATCCTATCACACCCTTGTTTATGTAGTTTCTTTTCACTCTGTTTTATGAAAGAAAAATAAAAGGCACAATAAATAATGTAGTATTTATTGATATAATTATAACTTGAAAACAAAGATCTTACATATTCATTTCAAACAACTATAAATGATTTTGACCCTTAAATATGAGGTTTGTTCAATTTAGCTCTACTAACCTTTGCCTTCTCTCAATTTCCTAAATAAAGAAAAAGATAAGTAGTCGTTAAATCATCTAATAAGATTAAGGAAAGCAAACGTGAAGGCAAATAAAACAAACCTGAACTTTTGGGTCAACCCAATAATCACACAAACTATTCCAATTTTCTTGAGACATTCGTTTGGAAACATGTCTTCATGCCTCCACATCAGATGAAAAAGATTTATGACATTGATGCAACTTGAAACGGCGTTCCTTATTCCTTTCTTTTAATAATGAAGTAATACAACTTGAAACATATGGGTTCTTAATATGCACAATATATAATTTCAACTGTGAATAATAAGTAAAAGTGTAATTAATCTTAAAATCATTGAAGCTACATTACAAATAGTTAAATATATTGAAAAATTACAACAACTTTATCTAAATCATTTTCAAGTAAGTTATCTTCCTTTAAGTCCTTATCATGTTTCAATAAAAAGTAAAATTTTCTCATAATAATCCCCAACTCACTTGACATTTTTGCAGATTGGATCTTATCTACAAGACAACCTTGTTGACTATTAGTCTGCATTGATAACTTGTAATTCATTATAGTATTCATTCGTTGTAATTCATAACCTCTAGTTTTACCTCTACATCTTTTTCTAATACTAGCATTGGTAGCTGACAACAAATCGATAATGATATGGAAATATTAGAATATATAAATATATATTTAAGCATAAGTCTATTTATAGGTGCTAAAGATTAACAAACTTGTGCTAGTTGCTTCATTGTTGTTTGAGACAGAATGATGTTGTGTATGACTAATTTCATTGATGTCTGAGGTAGAATTTTGTTGTTGGCTAGGAATTGAATTGATGGAACCAACTGATTGATCTGGTTGAAGTTACACAACCCTCTATTTTACAATTTCCAAAGTTTCCACCTTCTTCCCTTTATTTCTACCAAGTGACATTATATTAGATATTTATTAAAAAAACATAAATTTTAGTGACATTAAAATACATCCAATCATCATTTTCAACATACGTTCAATCATTAACAATAATCATATTAACATAAGTAAAACATCAATATTACACATATTAACAACACAAATGTTACTAACATTACGTTTGAGACAATGTGAAGATCTCATTCATGTTACTAACATTACCAACATTATGTTTTAGGCAATAGAAAGAGCACTTTTATGATGCCTTCAATCATCATGATCAAGATCTTGAAATCATCATCATTAATTGCATTATGATTCAACTCTTTATTGTTATTATATTCGGCCAAAGTATCACGATTGTCATATAATTTATCTCAATATATCTTTATCTCTTTCTAAGACAAGATTGACTTGTACTTCATTTGCTTCTAGTATATTGGGATCAAAACATGTCCTATAGAGTGACAATATATCCACATCTTCTATTTCTAAGGGTCCATTATCAACTTCGATTCAATCTCTTGATATACTTCATCACCATCTTCACCCATTGGAACATTTTCCTTTTCACAAAAATAAAAAAGATTTCAATGTTGAACAACTTTTCAATTATTCCACAATACAGTGTCATTGAGATAGAATACTTGCTTCACTTGACTTACAAGTGCAAATGGTTCATTATCATACCATGTGTTATTAACGTTGATTCTAGTAATATTTTCATTTGTTTTTATGTTAATCCCTTTGTAACCAAGATTAAACCATTTGCACTTTAAATAGAACAACTTTTTTTATCCTTGATGTATTGCAACTCTGTTATTTCTAAGATGACACCGTAGAAGTCAATAAAATTATCCTTATATTATCCCACAATTTTGGCTTCTAAGTCAACTGTGACGATCTTTTATGTGAAATTTAACTCCATTAACAATGTAACCTGTATATATTTTTCCCATACATATAAGGCCCACATGCCAAAACATATAATGAGGAAGAATCCTTGGGTTCCATGGGATTAGTGGTATCCATGTCTTTGATAATTTGAAAACGTGATCCTAAAAGAATAGATTGCGGATAAATGCTTTTTTATTTTTCCAAACAAGTCCCTGAAGTCTGATACCAAAGTGTTGGCTTGATGTGGACATCAGGTAGGTTTTTTTGGTTATCACCCATTCACCCTACAATTCCACTATGATTTTTTTGTTGCTGATTGACATTAGCTTCTATGTATTACCACATTGATCCTTACAATAATCTTAAACACCACAACCAAAACAAATCACATATAGTCCTTCATTCATATTCTTCTTGTTAAAGAAATTTAAAGACCTATCAATTCTTAAATTTTTACTAATCTGAATCTGTAAATATGAGAGGAAACTTCCATGATAACATTCAATGGGGAGATTATGAACTCACAACCAAATAGCTACAAACTCTATCTTAGCCTTTCAAGTATTAAAGTTTGATCATCAAGAAGGAATAGTAAGGTAGTGATCTAATATCATCCATGGACCGTCAAATAAAGGCTTATTTTGTTCAACTTTGATGAAAAAAATGCAACAAATAAAATTTATTTCTTAAGTCCATAATAGCTGAAGCATATGAAGGATTAATTATATTGAACTCCAGTAATTTGAATTTTTATGATTTAAAATTTTGCATTTACCTTTATAGAGTATTGTTTAGATATCACAAAACTCTCTTTATTATATTTTGTTAACTTTTTATTTATTCATAACTCTAAATGACATCATATTGAAATTTAAAATTTCAATAAGGAAATATTTCATATTTAATTGTATTATTTAGATATATGATATCTAAATAATACAATTAGAAGATAAGTGATAATATATAATGTTTTAAAAATCAGACCGAAAGTTAAACTGATAAGATAAGACGTTTAAGGTTTAAAAGATTCAACCAATATTAGACCATCATAAAACTGGCTATAGATTAAATAAAACTAAAGAATTTAAAATATGATTGAAAGAAGTTATCCTTAGCCATCAAAGGATTTAAAGTTTAATTTAAAAAGTGATTGTTAACTAAAAATTAATTAATTAATTTTGGTTTATAAAAACTTATTAATTAATGAAAATTGAACGATTAATTAATAAATTGATCATTTTTAAAAAAGAGTTATTAAAGTAAATTGAACTAGAAAGTTAGACAGTTCAAGGTTTTTACAATTAAACCAACCGATTGGGTTGGTTTTTTAATCATTGACTATATGGAGCCTCAATATATTTACCTGCAGATTCAATACCCTAGAGTGCTTGTAGCTTATGTACTAAAATATTATATCCAACTTTATGTTCAAAGACTTTGATAATCCAAGCCATCCATAATGTCTTATGCATCTCCCTTTTTTACTTCTTAGAAATTACCAAAGTGGGACAATTCAGATCATCCTTAAATTCGATGTTATAGATTTTTCATCATCTAAAAACTCCTTATTCGTGTCATCAATTGACTTGATTGGTGTAGAAAGAACACCACGAACCAATTGGAAAGTCATACGTCTACTAATGAATTTCCTTCAAACCAATCTAAGAATTGAGAAATCAAAATCATCAATAGCTATGCCTTCGTCATCCCCCCTTTGGCTTTCTTAGCATTATATGCTATCAGATCAACTTCTTCAATCAAAAGCTCATTACCATTATTGAAATATTGTGATAATACTTGTTTAGCTATTTTTAAAACTGGACAAATTTTTGCATTCGCTCCCTATGCATATATTATCTTTGATGTGAATAGGCTATTAGTATATACTTATGTCCATGTCACTTCTGTTAAGTCAGAATTTTGACTTCACGTATAAAGTGATTTTGATGACAAACAAAGATAAGACAGAATGAAAAGCA
>JANITX010000003.1:29694741-29708383 GCA_027564395.1 Erythroxylum ulei | reverse complement strand
TTTTCGGTCCCAATTAATCTAGGACAGCCATAAAGGCATGTACACTAGCACCCGTTCTACGGAAGCGGGATGTTACACATATATAAGCATTAAGCCTCTTTATTCTAAGAGTGTCAAGTAACTCTTTATTCACCCCAACTTCTATACATATTCTTGTATAACTAATACTAACCAAGGTAACTATGTTTTCATTTATGCACAATAGTCTTCTTAAAGAACTCACTAAATAGCTCAATCTCATTATGCTCTAATAGTTAAGTGGAATATTATGGAAATCATCCATATGGGGATGGTTCTAAGCTTAGTTTTATCAAGGTCTATTCTAGGTTTCCACAATCGCAAAAATAAAAGGTTCTTCATTGCAATGCCATGGTCCTCGTTTTAAAGATTTCAAGGGTCTGAGATTCAATAAAGAACGAAAACAAAAGGAAGTCCTCCTAATTAATAAGGACCTTTCCTGCCCATAGTTGCATTACTTATCCCCTGTCTATATCTTCAATGCGAAAAAAAGTGGTATTTATTCAATGAAATATCCTACCAAAGTGCTTTGCCACCTAGAAACCCTAGCTTGCAGAGCTTCTATGAAAGGGGACCACTCTAACATTCTTTTCTTAACTTGGAGGATTAAAGGTAAGTTTAGTGCTAGGGGATGGATCCCTAACTGCTTAGGACTAGGTTTGATTTTAGAGGGATTTGATTTGTGCTTATATTGGTATTTGCAGGATTGAGGAGAGTAAAAGGGAGTAGTTATAGATTGTCTTGATTGTTCAGTAAAGGAGAAAGTAGGATGGTTTGATTTGAGGTGGAAGCAAGTAATTTCCAAAAGTAGTTTAGGGTTCTCCAATTAGTGGAGGGAAGCGTTTTGTGGCATAAGCAACTTTATAGAAGCAGGTTCTTGGCCAGTTTTGTTAGATCTTTAGTTGACAAAGATGGAGTTTTTTGTTTCCTTAAAGGAAGAGGTCAAAGGATTTAGGCGAGAAGTTTTCTAGCTCTGACACCAAAAGTAGTAACAGGTTTTTGAAAAAAGAAAGAGTAAAGATATTTAGTGTTTCTTAGAGAGAGGGCAGATAAAGGTCATCTTTGATTAACCTGTTAACTCAAACAACCAACTCGAAATTGATTGTTTCTCAAATTACTAAACTACGTAAGAGTTTTGTATCTGTTATCCTTTCTTCTTATAAATTTTTTTACCCCTTTATACACTTTCATTTTGATTATTATGCTATTTTGCCTCATTTAGATGTTCTTAGTCCCCTTTTATGGTTGATGTCATGTGTTTAACTCATCTTGAACAATATCATTTTGATTTATCATTTTAGTTTTTTATTCTTTTACTATCATTTTGGTTTGTAGGTGGGACCTTTTTGTTTCTTACATTTGCATTTTCTATGTTTACTTTGCTTCTACATATCTATATTATTTGACTCGATGTTTTAATTAAGGTTATGTTTATTTCTTTTAATTTTTAATTTTTATTTCCAAATTTAATAAAAATATTTGTCCATTTGAATTTTTAATTTGAATTTGAATTTTATAATACAATTTACCAATAACTAAATATAATACTTATTATTTAATATTAATTACTAATAAGATTTATAGCTAATATTATTTAATTAAAATATATGTAAAATACATAAATATCAAATAAAATTAGCATTTTCAAATTAAAAACTATATATAAATATTAGTTTATAAATAAAATTTTCACTTAGTTTTACTTATTTAATTTATTTATTAATAAATATTGTTTAAGAAGTTAAAATAAAATTTTCTACTTAATTAATTTATATTTAAATTTTATTTGATATTTAATAATAATAATAATAATTACTTAAATTAAAACTAAAAAATACAATTAAATTATAAAATCGAACTATGTTAGGTTAATTTCTCTTGTTCTCCATCATCTTATGCTCTTATTTCTACATTGTGTTTGTTTTGATTGCTAATAGGCAATTTTCCTTTTCTTTATTTACACTTTATCCCCACTTTCACGCCTCACAAACGAATTTTTTATGCAGTTTCTTTTTAATTTCCAATTCTTTCAAATTATATGTACACAATGGATAATGCTTTATCATAAGCACAATTGGAAGTCTACTTCATTTATTGACAAGTAAAGCAGATCTAATGCTTTTAGCAAAGTCTTCTTTCTACCTGCAGACAAGCACCAAGCAAAATTCATCTTGAAGAATCGAAGATGTAATAAGATACATACGTGGTACATTTAATTATGGTCTTTAGTTCTTGAAAATTTGCAAGCGTAAACTTACAGCCTGCAGGGGTTTACTAGATAGTTTCTAAAAAAAATGTTAAGTAATAATTAGTTTCATTTTAAATTTTAATATCTTGGAAAGATATGATTAATTCTTATTTAAATAAAATCAGTTATTAGAAAAATTAGTTAAATTATCTTTATTCACGTATAAATATCATAATATCGCAATATATAAAAATGTACTTCCAACGGTATATTCCGCTCTTAAAGTTTGCCGTGGCTGTCGAGACTGTCGCTGCTTTTGCTACACACATTACTTATCATCAACTTGTAGGGAGGTTCTTCAGTTAGTTTTGGGCCATTAATATCGTTAAATACAGCAGCAGATCCGCCTAGCATCGGCTTACTCTGCTTTTGTCCTATTTCCCTATTTTGTTCTGGGATTGGTCCATCTCTTCCATCATAAATGTCATGAATCTAACTGTGATGCGATGGTTTTGACCTAGAAGCAGTTCAAAACTGACTACTTTCTATGCAAAGTTTCCTTGCTGGTCTAATAGCAATAAGTTTGGAAAACTATTCAAGAACATTTCATGTTTTAGGACCCAGACCCAGAGAGATGAACATTTTTTAGCATTACTTAACCATCAACATTGGTTTTAGGGCCTTTAAACCAGTGTCGAGCACTCAATATCCAGGAAGAAATGATAAGAATCAGTAAGCCACCAACTGCAACTGGAGTGTAATTGAGTGTCTCATTGGTGATGGGGTAGGCCACAGGGAGTGAGAAGAGGACAGAGATGGTCGCCACCCAAATGACTGCGACCCAACCAACAGGGATACTATACCGACCCAAGTTGAATGGTCCTGGGACGAAGGATTTGCGTGCCAAAGTTACCCTAAAGAAGGTGGGTAGGGCATAAGCAATATACAGTCCGATGGTAGCAATAGATACCATGGCCTGAAATGCCACTGTGCTGCCAAGATACTACATGAAAATAAGACCAAGGGCCGTGAATATCGATCTTAGAAACAAGCAAAGAAGATACAGGCAGCACAATGGAAATGTCAGGTTAAAAGGCATGATCGTCTCAAATAAGGAAAATTTCGACAGGATCAAATGTCAATACCGTTAATGCCATGCAAAATGAGATGCATGCAGAGAGCCAAACAGCATTTATAGGGACCTCCTGCTTGTTTACTTTGTGCCAAACTGATGAGAATGGCATGGCCCCGTCTCTAGAAAATGCATAGACCATCCTGAGAATATTTTGTGTGTATATATATATAATTGCTGTTATTATCTCTGAAATTGCTTCTTGATATATGAGATACCAAAAACGGAAAAGGTGAAAATAGCAAGAATACCTGGAGTTGCTGGTCACTGAACTCATACCACAGAAAAATATGGCAACAGAAACAACTCCTAAACAAATAATTCCCCCTACTCCACTCCCATATCTATTCTTGAATGCCGAGTAAAATATTTCAGCAATAGCATACCCACCAGCATCATTGTCTTTACTCAGGAGATCAGAGATGTTTGCAACCCCAAATGTGACTCCAACTATGTAAAACCATCCAAATATAGCAGATATTCCAATGGCACTAATAATTCCTTTTGGTCCATTCGTATCAGCATTCTTGGTTTCCTCTGTCTATAGACAACAGTTCACAGAAACAACATTATTCAGTTTCAGTTCTTTATTAATTACAAAGCATAGATAAAAGTAGGTGTTTAGTTATTCTAGCAAACTAGCAACTGTTCATAAATGCGTTCATTTACAGGTGCATACTTCAAGTTAAAATATGCTTCAAAAGGGGATTAATTGATTTCAAGAAACTAATTTTCTTTTACTGTACTTTGTCCGAGTGATCAAACAGTAGGACAAACCAGGATAGAAGCATAATGTCATAAACTCTAAGGAATGTATTTTCAACAAGAATTGGAACTCTTCCTAACTATAGCTACTGGAAGTTCTACAAAGATAAGTCATCTCTTATTAACTTTTTGCCATGGCTTATATTAAAATTCAATAGGAAGATCATCACTGCTTACCATGTGGGCTGAAGCATCATACCCAGAAAGGGTGTATTGACTCATCAGAAGTCCAATAACAAAAATGTAGAATTTGTTATGGATGCCTTCACCATTATCAGTGTTGAAGTGCGTGAAGACAAACTTGGCACTGGCCCTCTCAGTTGCAACACAGGGTACTATTATTGTGATAGCAACAACAACTAAAAATGACAAGGTTGATCAAAATTTAGAAATAAGATTGGCAATAAAATAATGCTGGAAATTAAGAGCCATAAGTTCCTCATACCTACAAGATTCCAGACAGCGGCCAGCTGTCCAAAGAAAGATAGTATTGTGATAGGCAGGCTATTAAGTATTGCATGTAGAAGTAAAATTCCTCCATGGATAGCAATAACAACATATTTTGATGCCTCATATCCACCACCTTTTGCTCCACCTGTGCTAAGAAGAATGATAACTTGAAGTAGCTGTGCCAGGGAGAAATCTATACTTGTCGTAACTGCCCACTGCAAATGTAGATGCAAGTAAAAGTTGTCAGTTTATAACAGAATACAGATCCATTGGCATCCTAAACAAACTAGGCTGCAGCAGATAGTGAAATCTGCAGAACTCCATGATCAATCTCAGTTGTACCTGACCAACAATGTTGAACCTGCAAAATTTAATTTGTTCCATTTAGCATATACTTTCTGCTAGAGAAGTTTCATTTTTGTGTAACCAACAATAAGTAGTGACAATCTTCATATAATGTTTATCTCAACTTCAACCACAAGAACAACTAGAAGAATAGTAACAAATTTCCAATCTGGTTCATGAACCCATGAGGCTCCAGAAGGCCGGGTGAAAGGCAGTAAATAACTGGCATTCCAATTTGTTAAATGCAGATCATCAACTTAACAGTGAGAAGTATGTGCGTAACGTGTGAAACAAAGAAACTTGACTAATATTTCATTTTCCCCAAAATGGCTCCAGTTGATAAGGAAAAGCATCTCCTGTAATTCCTGGGTTGAAAACTCTTTCATCCAACCATCTTCAACACACTAATTTAAAAAAATCCCATGTGCACATTCATTTCTTGCTATTAGTGCCAACGCATTTCAAGCAATGCAATGGAATTACTTCGACAAATTAAAGAGAATTTTCCTCAGCTGTGAAAAGACAAATCTGACGTTTTTCATACGCTGAATAGAACATTTAGATGATGTCTCATCAAACGAAAGACATGATTCGAACAGCTGTAACGAATAATGTTCAGTCTCTCCCCCCTAAATTGCGAGATCATTGGCGAAATGAGCCCAATCAGCTTCAGTGAGAGGAGAATTCTCAAACATACTATCAGAAGTTGCTTCAACCCATGGAAGGATAAGACTTCTACAGCCAAAAACGAAAAGAGACCAGTGTACATGGCGCTATTGGGACTCAAAAAATAGGATAAAGGAAGCATTTAAAGAACCTTAATTAGGTATGTCTTTACACTTGGACTTTAACATCCTGGAGATTCTAATTTTGGCTCAGCCATGATATCCTCCTAAACAATGGAGATTAAAGAAATTGAAACTCCAAATTTGACGCCAACTCAAAGTTTCCTTAAATGCTAAGATTTGGACATATCGTTGACTGAAGGATTGAGGTGGGAAATGAAATTAGACACAGCGTAAAGGGAAACGTGATCAAAGGCCAAGTATATACAGTGTTCCTAAAAAATCATGAATCTATAAATTTAACTCAAATACAAATTTGAAACCCATAACCCAAAGATGACACAAACATCCGAAAAGTGAAAAGTTTTACCAGCCAGTAATCCACGACGCAAAGGGTGCCCATCGAGGACCAGCAAGCTTTGCACTCCAATAGTAGAGACCACCAGAAGTTGGGTAAGAGGAGCAAATCTCAGCCATTGCTAACCCAACAAACATGGTGAAGCCACAAGCTACAACCCACCCATATACAATGGAAACTGGTCCACCATAATTCAACCCAGTATTGTACAAGGTGGTTATACCAGTTACGATGGATATGATCGAAAATGAAAATGCAAAATTAGAGAACACCCTGCAAATCCCAGAAAAGGTCACGTAATGACCCAGTTCAAATTCAAAAGACGTTGCGGGTTATCTAAGCAAAACAAAAGGTTACATTAAAGAAAGATTTTTGAGAGGTTTACGAGAGGTCACGCTTAAGCTCCTGCTTGTAGCCAAGTTCCTTGAGACGCGCAGTGCCTGAATCAAGAGGGACCTTGGCATTTTGTATCGTTTGTGTTGGAAGTGCCATTTTTTGACCGTCAAGCAGTCTCATGAAAAGATTGATAAAAGGAGAAAAATTATCAAGGGCACGAGAAATACAGAGACTGGATTTCGATATTTGAACCGAAAGCTTCGATTTTTTGCTCCCGGTTACCGTATGGTTGGTGGGTTGTTTGCTTTCGTGACGTTGTTATAGACTTATAGCAGTCAAATAACGATGCTCTGACTTAAATCTCCCCGAATTTCCATGAAGATTTGTCTTCCAGCAAATCATCTTCGACAGAGGGGAGCCAGAAAGTCGTTTGGACAAATGGCAATTGACAGATATGTTTTATTTTCTTAGCATCTGAGCACTCACCGCGGGCGGCCTACATCACCTCCTACATACTGTTTCAAAGTTGGATCTTCTACCTTTCGGCCTTTTTTGCCACTGTCACGCAGCGAATGCGAATGTATGATGACATCAATACAAAAGCCACGTTTTTTAAAAGAAAGTCTTCTTTATTTGCAAAGAATCTTGATTATATTGTAATATTTTTAAATTTTAATCTCATAATTTAATTTATTATCATATTACACTAATAAATATGTTTAATTATGAATAGATATAATAAATTAAAATATTAATTATAAAATGAATTAAAAATTTTAAGATTACGTATTAAATAATATTATATTTTTCATAATATCCAAATATGATAAATTAATAAAATAACTAGTGTTTTATAATTTTATTTATTAATACTAAAAATGAGTCACATTAATTATTGATTATAAATAGAAATATGAAATTAATAATCTTATTTATAAGAACTTCTATACTGCTTTAACATAAGAGAGATTTGTAACTATGATAAAATAATATAAGCAATAAAAAATAATACAATTTTATTTATTGACAGTAAAAATTAATCACGTTAATATTAATTATTAATAAAAATTAATTATCTTATTTATAAATATTATGCATAATAAATAAAAATTCAACAAAATACTTAATTTTTATCATATTAAAATAATAATATGATAATTATAAATAAAATATAATGAAATGAATTAACATTACATATTATATATTATTGTACTATTTAAATAAAAAATTAAAATATGATATTAATTTTAATTTTAATAAATTAATTTATTTGAAATAAAAACCTTCTTTAACGAGATTAACAAAGATCATGAATAAAGATTTTGTTAAAAACTCTAGCTCAAAAACTTCACAAAAAGGATATATGTTTTATAATTTTAAAATAAAAATTTTTCTGTCATAAAAAAACAACGTTTAACCTGTAATAAAATAACATTTCCTATTAATCAAAAGAAGTTTAATTTTGCTACTGGCGTTGTAACAGAGGGTTATGCACTGGCTGCTCTTCCTATTAATTATATTTTTTTCAAATGCTAGTGCAATTAAAGTGACGCGTTAATTACACAAGATCATTCAATAAAGATTTGCTAGTCAAATGATATAGCATCATTATGTTGAGGATAAATATTTAGGAAATCTTGAATTCCAGTTGAATTTAAGAGTTACTTAAACTATATTATGTTTCAAAATGTATTAGCACATAAAATAATAATTTATATGAATTTACTAAATTCTTAATAAATTTAAAATTCAATTGCAACAAATAAAACATATGAATCAAAGGAGAAAATTACAAAGATTTAAGGTTTTTTAGATTATCCTCTCTTGATTTATAAAATTATTAAATTTTATTACAATATTCAGTGCATCATTATATTTATCTTTGCAAAAAACAAAAATGTTAAAAGAAAGGTCATTAAGCAACTCTTGGAAAGAGAAATATGTAAGATAAAGATCAATTGAGAATTGGTAGAGAAAGAAAGACTTGACATCTAAACACTACACAAGAAATACAAATTTTCTATACATTTTATTTATTTGAAGGTTGTCTTAGACTTACGTTTGAAGGTGGGTGAAACCATGGCACTCTTTGGTAATTTCTTTCAAGTTCTACAATGCTTTATAGAAGTTGCCCAATCGATGGTTGAATTTTATGATTGATCGGTCCATGTAATACTATAGGAAAGAAGTCCTCCAAATAAGCGACCTAAATGAATATTCAAAAAATAACTGGCTATGTGATTATATTTCTAAGAGGTTTCTTACTTCATACAACTTCACAATTAATTATCACTTTTTAAGTTTATAAATATTTTTCACAAATTTCATAATATTTTATGTCCATACTTTTATATTATAAATAGATTATTTATAACCCAATCAAAATGGTTCAATCCTCCTTTTCTTTTCTCGAACCACGAGATTTATTGTTCCAGCACAGAATATGATTAATCCAACATGAACTATATGAGCTCTCAGTAGTTTATTGAAGAAATCGTTTATGAATGGGATACACTAGTTTCACTTATATATGAAAAATCAAGATCGGGGATGTAAAGCAAGTCTTTCAAAAGTGAAACAAGTGTTAAAAGTGTGTTTTGTTAATTCAAGATCGATTGAGGCATAACAGTTGATTGAACATCTAAGCTTGGCGTCAGAGTGGTAAAAAGATATAGGGAACAAGTTACTTACTCTTAACGAGAACATTCCAAGTTAGGGAGATTAATAAATGTAATATTGTCTTTTGTCCATAGATTTTGCTTTATAGCTACCTAAAGTAAAGAACTAACTTTTGAGAGAATTTGAAAGCCACATTTTACTCCACCATAGATAAACAAGATGCAAATTTCTCAACAGTAGAGAGCAAGATTTGTTCGAGAACACTATAAAAGGATGGGCACCCCATATCATAAGTAATTTTTTTGTTGGTTAGATTACATGTGTGCTACAAGGGCTATCTCTAAGAGTTTCTAGTGCCTTTGCATTTGACGACAATCCTTTTATGATTAATCTAATGAACTTGCATCTCTCTAACGACCCAAAGGGATGCAATTTATCAAACCAAAACGAAGCTTGTTTTCCGTTTCCAATTACCCAAAAAATGTAATCCTTGTTACATCTTTTAGGTTCAAGATTTGAATCAGCATCCAAATGTTGGATGTATGTGCTTGAAGTTCCTATAAGCTTGCACCTTAGAGGAATTCTACATGCATTTGTTCTCCATTGGTAAGGAAGCTAAAGGAAGGAATTAAAAAGAATTGATAGAGCTGCTTATAGAATAACTATGAAAATCCAAAGGCTTTAAGAGAGACTAGCATGAAGTCTCATTCTGTTGAATTAAAAACATTAAGGAAGTCTATCTTCAACCTACATCTTTTAGGAGAGTATAGTATTAAAATCATAAAGATTGATTTAAACGTCATCCGAATAAGCATTAACTTTGGAAGGTTCTTCCCAAAGGAGCTTACGAATTAAAGAGTTATTAGAATAAAAAAGATGAGTAAAAAGAAGTTATTAAAAAAAACTTAAGTTTAAGGTGAATAAATTGATCTATCATTTCTAAAACTAACCATGGGCTATGCTAGGATCGTAAGCAATTATAATTCGCCATTATAATAATGATATGAATTATTAAACAAGGGACAATTTTTTTAGAAAAAAGACTTTACACTATAAATGTTATGAACTTTGATTTTAGTCTGAAGTAATCTTATAATTACAAGTTTCTTTTATAAACATAATTCTTTAATAGCTAGTTATTTGGTGGAGTTGTTCAGGTCATAATGTTATTTGGTGGAGTTGTTCAGGCCATAATGTTCTAACTTAGGATAAACATTAAGATGGAGAGGAATATTTATACCTTTTTTTTGCGTTTCCTTCTAACCTTTTTCCCACTTAGTTTCCTTCCAACCTTTTTTTTCCCCCTACTTCTGGTAAGTTAAAATGGGTTCAATGCTTCAAAATCTTCATGCTCTACCTCTGTTTATGAAGTTATCTCATAATAGTTGAGAATGTCAATATTACAAGTCTATGCATCAAGAATCCAAATAAGGTTCAGCAAATAAGCTGGGGTATCACCCATAAGAGAAGGAGCCTTGTAAGGTGATTAAATAAGAATAATTTTTTTTCTATAAAATGATAGAATGTTAAACTATTTGTAACCTCCTTACCAATATATTTAAGCAAAGAGAATTTTTTTGAAAAAATCGCAAACTCCTCAAATTTACCTATATTGGATAATTTCCTTATTTATTTATGAACTTTCAAGTTTTGTTCACTTTTAGGCTTTCATTTATAGCCCATAAAGATGAAATAAATGATAAGGCATTCCTTCATCTAGTTTGTGAAGTTTAATAGTTATGGGAGGTCTTTTTTTAAGTCCACCTTATTGAAAACTCGAGCATACCCTAATCTTTTTAGAGATTATGTATTTTCATTCACATATATTAGTCTTCCAATTAAGCTTATTAGGTAAATGAGTCTTCTAGTATATCAATATTCCACAGGGATATTATGAAAATTAACCCATATATGAGCAATTTTTTGGTTAGCTTTGTTAAGTTCAAAGCCATTATACCACTTTCTTAAGAAGGTCAACTTCCCAACATAGTGCTAAAGTTCCTGTTTCAATAACTTCATCAATCTCGTAGGATAATAAAATTTAAAAGGAATAAGCTGCTTTATTCGTAAAAACTTGCTTTAGACCACAACGATTATAGTGAGAAGTAGCCCAGTTTTAGAATAATGAAAACAATAGTCTTTTTTAAATTAAAAACTTGCTTACAAACAAGCCTATATAAAGGCATCGACTTTGAGAATTCCCAAAGAAAGAGAAACATACAATGTAAAGGATTGGCATCCCCAACCACTCTCAATTACAAAGATTAATAGGAGGAATATTTAATAGGAGGAACATAACTATCTTAAAAAGGAGAAAGTGAAGTAGAAGGAAATTAACAATGTTAAGAGAAAAAACATGGAGACTTTTATTCAATGTTATATTAATTATTTAGAGAAAAAGCGAAATTGATTATAATAAATATTTTTATTTATATTATTTTTCAATTTAACAATAAGAGATTAATGAATTCTCATTATTATCAAATAAATAAATAATAATCATAATATCCATTTATATAATTATCACTTTAAAGTCGAATTGGTTGTAAAACTAATGTCAAGATTATTATCAATTATATAGATTGTAATTGTAGACCAAGCAAGTTGCATCTATAGTTAAAGTTGCAACATAATATGATTAGTAATTTTCATTAGATTGCATATTAAAACTCATTTTATTCTTTGTGAATCTGAAAATATTAAAAATCTAAATAATTTAAGTTGCCTATGTAATTTGAAAAAGGGCAAAGAAAAAATTCAAAGGAGGTTTTCAATAATGTTACCAACAATAATAACCTTTTGATGATAGCAGAGATTTGAGGAATATTTATATCAGCAGAACCTTTTGAAATTTATTTGGTTGAGATTTTTTTAGAAGTAATTTGAGACTATTTTAGCTTTTTAAATAATTTTATCATGTTTAAACATATGTTCACATATTTATCAGTTAGTAATTTTATTAGGATTAGTCATTGTTACTATATAAATAGTTTTTTTTTGTCTTTTTTAAGGTATTAAATGATGCTATTTAATACTTTTTGTATTTATTAAAATTCAAAATTTTAGTCAGATTTTATAGTTTATTTTTCACAATTATGTACTTGTGATTTGCTTAGCTTTCTATAGATTATTATGAGCAATAAATATCATTTGCTTTGAATGATAACAAATGAAGACATAGTGATAATTCCCCTCTCCTAATGCCAATTGAAACTAGTTGCTTGTAGACCACTTAGTTTCATATCTTTCATTTTAAGTTGTTTATAACAAATCATAAGTTGGTCTCTAAGGGGTTCGTGCAACTGGTGAAGTGAACTCCTTTAAGTGCCTTCTAACTTAAAAGATTGAAGGTTTAAGTCACAGTAAGGTAGGTATCAACTCATATCAACCATGATAGTAGATGGTTGACTAGGAGTGAGAAATATTGGAGCTTGTAAGCATCACTTAGATCAAGTTTGTTACTTAGTTCAAAATTACTAGATCGTTAAATGAATAACCTAAATTATGTGGTTTATTGGTTACCACAGGCATACATAAATTGAATTTGAAAGATAGTGATCGCATTATTTACTGATATCAAAGAAAAATTACAAATTGGGTTAAATTAGGGAGAAATTAAGCTTCAATTAAGGCGATAGGAAAAATTAGAGTAAAATTGGAAAGGGGATCGAATCAGAGGAGGAAGTTGTAGGGAGGGAAATTAAGAAGAAACCTTAGGCAGAGGGTCTCTCCTAATAGGGCAGACCTTAGAGGAGGACCAAAGCTTGACATGAGCTACCGATTTAGAACTAACAGGGATCGAGGCACAAACAAAAGAGGAAAACAATGACTATTATCCCGGAGACAAGGATTTCTTGCCACTCATGCAAGTTAATCTATCCAAGGAGAGTTATATGAGAGGTAAGGAAGTTGGAGAGTCAAGTGTACATTCTCTACTTAAGTGCTAAATCGATATAGTTACATGTTAGGCGTCAAATCCCAAACTTACCTACTATAGGGGCTGATGGTGGACGAAATCATTTCTCCTCAGATCAAACTACTACAAGTAAGAGCTTTGGCTTGGTTAAATGTATTGTTTGGTTTCTTTATTAGAAATTTGCATGCGTTCCCTCAGGTACAAGTGTGGGCAACTACTAATGTAGTGCCCCCTTACTGCTAGGTGCTCACCGGGACGCCTGGAGGTCATTCCGGTACATATCCTACAATAAGGGCGAGCTAAGATCGATCACTACGTTCACTTCATATGGCATGATATCATAATTCACTTATAAAGCATTAATAGAAAATCACAATATTTTTAAAACCAACTTTTTCCTCATTTCATCTCACAAAATCGAAGTCTACTTTGTGTCTTTCACATTTTCCATATGTACATCATCAAAAAACTAATACAATAGTGCTACATGAATGAGGAAAATATGTACAATCTAACCAATCTGTCCAAAAATCCCAACTGACCGACCTTTGAGCCATGACCTCTCTTGCCAATCACAATTTACACGGCTAGTAAAGCCTCTTCAGTAGCTAGAGTCGTCTTTCGGTCCTAAAAAGACAACGTTACAAATTTGGTGAGTTTTACGAACTCAATGAGGTAACCAGCATCGATGGTTCACTCAATTCATGCAACACATCAATTCACGAACAAT
>JANITX010000003.1:29539890-29553514 GCA_027564395.1 Erythroxylum ulei | reverse complement strand
AAGAATTTACGGCTACACATAACCATTATATGGGAATGTGTAGTGCGTCATGAATCCGGACTTACCCAAACCATTCTAATGTGCTTATGTGCTCATGATTTATTTGACAAGATTGATGCATACATGATTTGTGCTTTTGTGAATTATTTGAGAAATTAAGAATTTCATGAAATAAGGTTTTATGATTTTTAAATGTGAAATTATTATGGTTTCGAAAATGTACCAAGGCAATGAGTTTTGAAAATAGTTTTTGCTTGTTTTTCCGTTATAAACATGTTATCCATGAGTTGTAAAGCTCACCCCCTTTCATTCCCATCTCCAGGTGTCAAACAGGAGATCGGATGAAAGAAAGTCAGGGTATTTGCTCGATTATGCATATGTTGTGTTTTGAGTTAATTTGTTGTAAGATTTAGATCTTAGTCATGATTGAGAATTTTTGGGGCATTTATATCATGTGTATTTTGAATTTGTATCTTTATTTTTGGATTCAGATTTTTGGGATTGAGGTTGGATTATTCGTAATGTATTTATTTTGGAATGTAAATAATGGGTGATGAATTTGTGTATTGAATTGAGATATGAATGTGCTATGGGTTCTGGACAGGAGGTCCGATGATACTGATGTTTGAGAATGATAAAAGTGCTTTGGTTATGTATGGGTTTGAATTGGTGACATATAGGCATGTGTGCGTCTTGATGGCAAAAGAAAAACAAATTTTTGTTTAAATTGATGATTATGATTCGCATATGAGGGATATAATAAATTGAAACACCGTTTTGTATTGGTTTAGACTGATTGTCGTATGTTTTCCAACTCGACGTTTTTCTAAACTATTTGTTTTCGGATGTCGGAATTTGCCCTTAAGTTTGATTGAATCGTTTTGGTTTCTTTGATTTTGAGATTTTGTAAATCTGTTATTTCGCTTCCTCGTCCGTTCTTTTGTTATTCGTTTTGCTTTTGGCCCTTCGTTTTCGCTTTGGGCTTTTATTTTTCGTTTTTCCATTTGATTCCGTTGTCAGTTTTTTCGGTTGGGATCTGGTTCCAAAAATCGGGTCCCAGCATGTTTAGTATCAGAGTAAGAAGAGATTGCAAGGAACCATGCTCAAGTATGATGGTATTTTGTTAAGAGTTGGATTCCAGAAACGGGATCCAACACTTATCCCGGTTGCCCGCTTGAGGCCACGAGATCTTGAGAAATCAGACTCGTTTTGTTCACGGTTTAAACTTCGGTTTATCCGTTTTGTTCCACGTAACTCTCGAGCCATTTATGTGTGCATTTGTATTTTTAATTTGTCAAGTTATGATGCAAGATGGAGTGTATGCTTTGATGATTAATTACACTTGACATGTTCTATGTGATGATATGTTGAATTATGAGTTGTGAATTTAAATTGTGAATGATCGAATTGTTAGTCCAATGAGTTTTAAATGTATATGAACTATATGTATGGTTAATTGTGTGGCTCATTTCCAATGGCTATAAACATATTAGCCACTGAGCTGTGTAGCTCACCCCACGCTTCCCTCCTCAGGTGCAGAAGGAGAAGATTAGCGATCTTTGCAAGGCATTGGGACCTCCAAGATAGTTAGAAACTTTTGTAATGAAGTTAGTTTACAAAATTTTTGTAACTTAGAATCATTTTAAGCATAAGCACTCAAATCGTATCATGTGTATTTCATATTTTTGTATTTTTGCATTTTGAAATGGGCTTGTATAAATTCTTGTAGAATTTATTTATGAAATATGATTGGATTTTGGCTTGTGACTCTCTAAATTTTGATTGTTCGATGTTCAACTACTGTGGGCATGCCACCAACATGAGATGACGGGTTCATTTTGTCTCTGAATGTTGGGCTCCGAAAACGGGTCCAACAGCAAGATCAAACGCAAGGTATAGAAAACGCAAAATGAGAAGTAAACAGTAAAAAGAACAAATAAAACAAAAATTAATTTGAACAAAATCTATTAAAACAAAATAAAAAAAGAAAAGAAAAACAAAAATGTACAATTTAACTAAACAATCGGTCGCCTACTATTACTTGGGGATTACTCCCCGGTAACGGCATCAAGAAACTTGATGCAGGTCTGCAAGTTTAATGGTCTCAAGTAGTATAGTATAATATTATCCCACAGGGAGTAATTGTGTAAGTACTAGTCTTGGATCACTTAATTAATTGGACTAAGCAATTATGTAAGAATGGGGAATTAAATCAAGAGATTTAACTATCAAAAATAACAAAATCAAAGCTAAAGAAAATTGAGAATATTTCTAGTGGTTAATTCGAATGGAATGTGGTAAGCTTCGAGGATGGTTCCACTTTTAGTGCTTTCTATGGACTTTACCTGGATCAATTTATGAGGTGAATTTTGGTTGATAAAAGGTTGAGCCTAGAGTTTCTTAGATCTTTTTTCAAGGTATCAAAGGAGTGTTATGCAATAATCCTAATCTACTATCGTAAACTTGCAATCAAGCATAACTCATTAAGTTCTTTGCTAACTTGGTTTTCTCTCATAAATTCAGTTTATGTCTAAATCTGAAATTTATAAGTTCCTTGTTTGGAGTTTCGTTATCAATTTTCGCCTATCGATTCTTCAATTAACAACTATCGTCAAGTAATGGTTGGCTAAACACAATTCCAGCAAAATTTATCTCAAATCAAAGAATTCAAAATCTATACTTATAAATCAACCAAGATTTAATCCATAAAATTAACTAAAAGCTTCAACCCAACCTTGAAGCTTTGAGGAAGCTACTCAATCATAATAGAATGAAGACCACAAAAAATTAAAGTCAACAATCAACATTAGGAGAAATCAAATAATAAATCATAGAATCAATGAGTTTTCGGGTCTCCCTCTCTGCATATATTTTTTTGTGCCTCCCCCTGATGTGTGTCTGCTGGAGCTCCTCCGTTGGTGGTCTCGTGGTGCGTCTCTGCGTGGAGTCTTCAAGCTGCGCCTGCGTCAACTTCGTTCGTCTCTAACTGATGGTGTGTGCATTGTTGCTTGGTGTGTTAGCCTCTTGGTGGTCTCGTCTCTTGTGTAGTGCGTGTATATGGTGGGTCTCCCCTCTCAAGCACAGTTGCCAACGTATAATTGTAATCTCTTCAGTGGTTGTTTTACGTGAGTGATGAGTGTATGTTAATGGTGCAACGTGAATGGAGAGTTGGTGAGTGCTGGAGCTTTTTGTTTTTGTGATTTTTGTTTGTGTGTGTCATCCTCCCCCTGGATGTGTGCCTTTTCTGTCTTTTTGTGTGATTTTTGTGCTCCCTATCCTACGTCGTTTTTGGTGTCCCTTGGAGCTGCCCTCTTTCTGCTTTTTGCGTGGGTCAACCAAGGTGGAGCCCCCCTCTCTGTTGTTTTCCTCGTGCTGAAGCTCTCCTCTCCTAGTGTGCAGTTGGTGGTCTCGCGGGTCAACCTTCTTTTGTGCTCGTTGCGTGCGTGGTGTGCCCTCTTGGAGCTGATTTGCTTTTTTGGTGTCCTCTTTTCTCTAGCCAGTTGTGTCGTTATGTTGAGCTTCCCCCTAATGTCTGCGTGGTCTGCGTTATTTTGTGTTTTTCTCTTGTGCGTCCCCTGTCGGCATGGTGTGTTGGAGCTGCCCACTAGTGCGTGAATTTCGTCTCTATTGTAGCTGAGTTGCTGGCTCCATTGTAATGTGATTTTTTGGTGAGGTACTGCACTGTAGTGGGCCTCTTGGAGCTATGTGTTTGTTGGTCTTTTATGTGTAGGCGTGGTGGTCTCCCACGCAATTTCACAGTCCACCCTAACTAAAATCTTCCAGCCTTTTTAAAACCCTCGTTTCTTTTCTTTTTGCTTGCCGTTTTGGACCTAGTTTCTAGCTTCCAGCGGCTGTCTTCTACTTGGACTATTGCTGTGGCTCTTTTCAACTAAAGTTAAAAGTATTTCCTACAAATTAAACATGAACCATTATAAATGCAGATTTAGGTAAACTACGCAATTTAGCAAGTAAAATATAGATAGAACCTAATGACTATATGCAAAAATTAAGGAAAAATGCTACTCATTTCAATGAGAAAATTCCTTCAACAATCATACCATGAATTTTTAAAGCCATAAAAGTAAGATACTTACATACCATAAAATTTATACATTACAAATTGTAAAGTTGACCTTGAATTATTTTATTAGATAACCAACTTTTAGTAAATATCAAGAATTCTACAGATAAAGTCAATTATGATGAAAACTTATTATCCAACCTCTACTACTAAAAGTAGGCTAAAAATTATTATAGGTATTAGGATAACTAACAAACTTCATGCCATTGTCTACATAATCAAATATGGAGGTCCATTCAACTTCCACCATAACAATATTGTTTGAAAAACATTAGCTTTGAAATAATTATCAAGCAATGATCTATTATACGAAACCCTATCCCTTTTATCTCTTAGGAATTTCTTTAAACCAAGACTCTTTTGCTTGATGATAATATATCAATAGAAGTTGAACACGACACTAAACTATTGCTATCAAACTATCTACCCATTCTTAATTAAAAATAAGAAAATAAACAATATCACAATTATTTTGTGATGAGATCCTACACTAAAGCTTGATTACAATACAAGTTCTAAAAATAATATTTAAATACAGTTAACTTGTACCTTGACTCTAAAATAGTAGCAATTGTCATCATATTTATTATCAAATTTCACCATCATCCTACTTGCCATATTTGAATCATCATTAGGAGAAGTGGGCAATTTAGATAATGCTAAAAAAAAGAGAATTAGATATTTTATGCTAGAAACAACTTAGTGACACATCTATTTAGTGACAATGTTAAACACCTTTGATTTCTGCAAATACATTGAGAAGCAAAAGTAATAAGAATTTTAGTGACAATGTTAAACACCTTTGATTTCTGCAAATCCATTGAGAAGAAAAAGTATTAAGAATTTCTTAGTCCCAACTTCATATCAATATACTTGATTGAAAAGTTAAGCATTTTGCGAATTCTACTTTATCGCATAATACATAACTTCTTTATAAAAGAATGAGTAATTATCTTACTTTTGAAAATTTCTCAACTTATTTAGGTGTTGCACTCTAGTACACAAGAATATTCTAAATTACTTTGATCTTATATTAATAATGTCCAACCTATTGTTAACAATTAAAATTCATAACATACACACAATGGTGCATATCCATGAACAAGCTCCCAACTTATAACTTAGTCTTAAATTTTTCAATCATAGTATCGGTTGTCCTACAATTATCGATAATTTTGTGTAAATGTTCTAGTCTATTGAATAGTCATTCAATACTCTCATTAATCTATTACTTAAATGAGGCACCAGAATATAAATGAACTTTCCATTTTGACATATAACGAAAGAAAAGAAAATTAATATAAAAATTTGTGAAAATATTTTTTAAACATTATTTATCTCAGGATGCAATTATATACACTCCAAGTGTTGTTAATACAATGCAATGTGATAGCCATATAACCCTTCTTTTGATTTCCAAACGTAATTGCTACTTGCTCATCATTAACCTACAAAATGTACAAAGTTGTACACTTGTGCATTACAAATTTTAAAAGTATCTTTCTTGAAGGTTTGATTGGGAGGATCTTAAATTTTGGATTAAGTGAATGATGTGCATGAAATATGATTTATTTTCCTTAGTATTTGGTTGTCTCCCATCCAAATTAACTTTGATTTAATTAATTTTGTAAGAGTTGCTTGATGAATGATGCAGCAAGAAATGATGAGTTTATGAGTTAAAACAAGATTAAAGTTTGCATTGCAAACTTGGCATTACAAATTCACCAGATACAATATACAAGACTTCTGACCCCTAAATGTCTCTACGCAATAATGAAGAATTCACGTTGAATGCCACTACACGAGATTAAGTTGAACTGTACACCTCTTCCTACCTAAACTCTTGTCCGTATACTTTTTTTTTGGTTGATAAACTACATTATTGTTCAGCTGCCACTCTAGTTAATTTGCCTCGGACGAATATGTGATCACTGAATTAATTGCGTAGGTCCAAAAGCAGCACAAAGCCGGAAAAGAAGATCAACGCCGGTCCTTCCACATTTACTAAAGCTCAAATCCACGTCTAGGAAATCAATGAAGTTTGTTTCAACTCAAAGCTTGCTTGATCAACGTAGCCCTGCAATTGCTGCGCTGGATTTCCAAAAGAAACCAACTAATCCATGACTAAACAAATATCAATCGCAATGTTAGATCATTTTTCATAAATCACTATGAAAATATTAATTTGAGTTGAAACTACTACAGATGGAGAGCAAAGGTACCTGTTGCATATAGTCACCTTTCTTATTGGTTGTAAGAAAGATCTCAAACCATTTGCTAATGGGCATTTCCATGTCAAAATAAAGTTAGTTTTGGTAAAGCAAAAACATAGGTTGACCGCCCTCTCCTCCCAAGAGAGAAAGCAAGTTGAACCCACGTAATAAGAGGACCACAGTTCAGTGCCATGGGGGCATCAGCATCTTGTTTGATGTTTTCATGAAATCGGTCAAAGTTTGGTTCTGGATATACGGTTCAGTAATGATCCTTCTCGCTTTTCTTTAGCAGCATCGTTATCTGAGTTATGTATCCATGGTCGGGCTCAGTCCCACCCGTCAGCCACTTAAGGGCCTCAGCTGCTGCATCTTTTTCTGCACTCTTCTTGTTGTTACAAGGCTGACCCATAACTTGCATTCCATTGAATTCCACAGTAGCTCGAAATTGATTATTTTTCAATTGCTTCGTCTTATAGATTGGTGCAGCATATCCTGCCCTGGTGAGTAATGTCTGGAGCTGGCTCTTAGAATTATCACCCCCAGGTCCACTCTCAGTCCTTGAAACTAGGGCTGGCTGCGTTTTCATAACAGATATCTTTGAGGACGTAAGGACCTGACGGCCAAATACAAATCTGCCATCACATGGATCGTGTGATATCAGCAGCCTTACTGCAGATAGGAGATTATGATGCACGTGTATATCCATACTTGGATTTAGCAGCTGTCCATAACCACAACGATCAATTTCATATGCATCAATTCATCAACGATTCAGTTCTTGCAAACTTTTAAACAGATAAGCAATCACAATAGAACAATGTCGGGAATGTATGAATAGAAAGATTTGAAGAAAATATCCACAAAATAATCAAATAAATAGAAACAGTAGAGTTACGTTGATTCATACAAAACTAGCTTTCATGCAAACTTCTGACCTTTGCTTGAACCAGCTCATCAAGTTCTCTCCTCAACGTTTGATATAATTCAGCTATAGCTGGCTTCATGAAGAACTCAAGGTATCCTCCTAACATCTTCAAGTGCCCATCCTGAACAATCATTATGTATGTTTGATCATCGACTAAACTACAAGCATACGAAGTGAAAATCTAAGAGAAGAAAAAGAGAGAGAGTGAAAGAAAGAGAGAGAAGAACTAACACCATCCCCATTCGATATACTTCCACCAAACAGAAGAAGTGTAGAATCAGAAACAGCAGTTGAATCCCGAAGGAAAACAGAATTCACTTTTATCTTCTCATTGAAGACCAACCAAGGATATGGAATTTTCACTTCTCGAGTATTAACGGAGTTCTGATGAGGAGGCAAGGGGTTTGAGAAAAAGACAACAGGCAGTTCAAACAACATAGCAAGAAAAGTTTTTACTCACTTTGGAAGCAAGAACATTCATATGAAGCAAGGGTAAAGAGCTAGCCAACTTACAGAGTATAGAAGCACTTGACCATCTTCCATGGTTTTCAGAGAAAATGATTTCTCATTGTGCTGTCCATTCAAGTATGTCAGTACGTTAACAACGTAAAGAAAGTTGATTGTTTGCATGCATCTATTCAAAACCACCCTGACATAGAATGATTAATGAGATTATATAGACAGACTCTAGCAGACAGCGAAAAACAAGTCTCACCACAATAGAGCAGATTCCAGGATAGAGGCCATAACAAATAATTGCTCGGATGAGATTTTCATCATAGCTCCAAGCATTGCAAGAGGTAGCATTAGCATCAACAAGGCCAATATCCTTGAGGAAGGAGAAGAATTCCTTTCGAAGAGAATCAATAGCTTTCAATGATTGTAAAGAAAGGAAATTTTTACAGCAGTACTCATATCCAGTAAGATCAATTTCGGCATCTTTCCAGCCCTCATAGGCCCGGACAAGGGCAAGATGATCACTATAATCACGAGAAAACTGGGACCTAGCAGCATCTGCAAGCTGCACAGATGTAGAAAAATTCAGTTGTACAATGTTACAAATTTCAAATACATAGTTTGGGCCAAATCATCATACTATCATCACATCTTCATTCCTAGGACAGACCCTTATCTTCAGGGAGATAATTTCAAGGAAAAAGATAATAGGGAATTCCCTCTTGACAGCATTCACAAATCCAACATATCTGGTTCCAATATAAGTCCTTCCTGAGTATAACTTCCTTTCATGCAGTAAAATTGACTAAACAAATTGCCGAACTCCCCAAGGACACCTGGAATCAAATCATCGATTGAAACAAAACCTGGAAATATCCAGGAAGGGTACTAAACATATTAAGATGGATTCAAATTTAATTAAAGAGGAAAAACTGAATATGGTTAGCATTGAAGAAAATTGAGAGGACAAATTCTTTATTTCTCTCTCACTTACTTTAGGTTACAATGCATCAGAATATATACAATAAATCTTAGATACAGAATCAGAAACTACCTAATCTAGGAATAGAGAAAATCTTAACTAAAATCCTTCAAATTAAGGGATATCATTAACACCCCTAATATCTATCAAATAATAATAATATTTACAGCTAATATACATCTCGACACTCCCCCTCAAGCTGAGTGTTAAGGATGTGATAACGTGATAAGAGTAAATCATGGGATATAGCAGTTATCCCATGATTTACTCACAGATGGACTTTCCTATTATAACTGTAACTCCTAATTATATATATGATTAGCCTAACATAGTGAGGTTAAGGCTTTTGCCAAAATATTATTGGTTAATTTTATTAACATGGTATCCGAGCCTAGTTCCCAAAATCCCTAATTCCCCATTTCTGTCCCAATCTGAAACCCTAACTCCCAAATTCACCCAAAACTCAAAATTTTCTTTTCAATTCAACTCAGATAGGATTGATACTTCGAGTTAAGGATTGGTTGGCTCTTCAAGTCTCCCAATGTGGGTAATTTGAGTCCCAATTTGGGCTCTTCAAGTCTCCTGATAGGATCGATAGCACGTTTCTTTGGTATGCCTTTGTTTTCCATAATAATCACAGTGAAAGTGATCCTTATTAGATGAGGTATTTGCAGGTTTTGGCTTCTCAGTAGAACTAGTCACTAACCCTGCTTTCTCAACAATGGTTGTATGTAGCATAACATTTCTTCTACTCTCTTCTTGCTGAACAAGAAAAGGTGCAAGCTATACTGAAGGAAAAGGATCTTGTCCAAGTAGATTACCTCGTATACAATCAAATTCCGAGATGAGACCTGCTAAAAAATCAAACACCCGATCCTCCTCTATCATTCTCTAGAATTTGGCAGCATCTTTTGAGCATTCTGCTTTTCTGCCACAATCCACATAGCTCTGCAAAGTACTGAGATACAATCATATCACCCTATTCCATATTGTGCAGTTTATTACGAAGATAAAAAATTTGGATTTTATTACCTATTTGAGAATTAAGTTAGAGAAGTAGATTTCTATATATTTGTCGCTACATCAAGTAACAAGTATGTCCGAGCAATCTCTGGTTTCATTGAATTGATGAGCCAAGACATCATAAGGGAATTCACAGACTCCCACTAATTATAATCAGGATTATTGACATCGAGTCTCTTACTATCACCCTTAATGTAACCTTGTAATCCTTTAGCTCTAATGAACAATAAACAAGATCTTAACCAAGCAAGATAATTAGTTCCGTCAAGTTTCACGTGGCTGATTTAAAGTGAAGGATTATCGAACTCGAGAGAATTACCCTTTTTCCGTCCATCTTTCTTTAGAATCATTCGGGACAAACAAAGAAATATGCCAAAAGTAGTAACCAAAAGAATTTAGAGACAAATAGAGGCTTCTAGCGTATTTCCCGACATGCTACCGGAGTTCAAACACCAAAGGGAAGATGGACAGTTGCCTGTGACACTGGTGGACCAATACCTATGAGGCGAAAAAACTATTGGAGGGTGGTGGTCTGTGGCAGTTTGTAGCAACGCGTGCAGCATTGGTGAAGTCGGGTCTATCACAGAGACGGTCGCTAGTGGGTCTAAAGCAAGCTGAGGGGCAGTGAGATTAAGAAACCTTGTTTTTTGGGCGAGTACAAACTCAGCCAAAGTACTATTCTGAATAGAGAAGAACAGCTAGAAAAAAATTAAGAAGAAAGAATAGGCCCTTAAATCAGACAGGGCTCTAATACTATGAAGTAAATAATTCAGAGAGAAACCAAAGTGTTTCTATTGCTTTATTGAGATGTTTTGTACAGAGAAATCGTATGGTTTATATACACAAGGCCTAGGACTATTTAGGAAACATTCCATCTATCAAATCTCTCAATTATAGGAAGAAATCACTACAGCTATTAATTCCTAAATGTATAAAAGGAAATAATCAATTCTAATAACTCTAGTCAACAGTTAATGGTTTTTCACATGTGACTTGGCTTTATTTAATAAAAAATCTTTCCGAATTATTCTCCCATTTTACTACCTTTTGTGCTGAAATCAAAACACAATTTATTCTTTCTATCCATACTTTAAGAAGTGACAACGCCAAAGAATACTTTTCTACCTTGTTCCAGCACTACATACTTCAAAATGGTATTGTTCATCAATCTTCATGTGTTGACACACCATATCAAAATGGTGGATTTGAAATAAAAAATTTTCATTTACATGAAATTGCCAGATCAAATGAATGTCCCCAAATCGTTTTTGGTTGATGTGGTCTCCACAACTTATTTGTAATCAATCTTATCCCTTCATCCGTTCTTTGAGGTGAGATTCCTTAT
This sequence comes from Erythroxylum ulei, assembly GCA_027564395.1. Lineage (NCBI taxonomy): Eukaryota > Viridiplantae > Streptophyta > Magnoliopsida > Malpighiales > Erythroxylaceae > Erythroxylum > Erythroxylum ulei. The sequence continues at coordinate 29,542,489 of JANITX010000003.1, read as the reverse complement.
AACATTCCTTTTCCTAATAAACCCCTGTTCTCCCTTACACCACAAATTTTTAGCAGTACTTGTTTTGTTCGAGAGGTTTGCCTTCAAGTCACCAAGTTAGATCCCTAAATCTCTTAAATGTGTATTTTTGGACTAGTCTCGTCTACGAAAAGGCTTTTGGTGTTACTGTCCAACTCTCAACATATATTTTGCTTCCGCCGATGTCAACTTTTTTGAAAATATTTCATTCTTTCCCACTCCAATACTTACAAAGGCGGATGATGATCCGTTAGTTTATGAGGTCACCTATCATATCAATAATGTTATCACTACACCACCACAACCACCACCACAGCCACCACCAATTCATCCGGTCTATTCCAGAAGACAAAATCATCTTTATGTGAGCTCCATACTTGTGTCTTCTTTGGAATCAAATCTGACTTCTGATGATCTCCCCATTGCCTTTGCAAAGGTAAGCACCAATGCACCTTTCCTGTTTCCTCTTTTGTGTCTTATGATCATTTATCACCCTTTATATTATTTTGTTGCCTCACTTGATTCCATGTCTCTCCCAAAAACTATTCAAGAAGTTTCCTAGTTGGCATAATGCTATGATATAGGTGATGAATGCTTTAAAGGCTAATTGTTATGTTTCTGAGAGTAGGATCGAGTTATCGGGCGATTGAGTGGAAAATCAAATTCAACCCTCTTCTCCTTGCTGCGATTCTTTCGTCGACCTATTTTGAATAGAATTTCAGACTCATTCAAGGGAGACTGACACCTTAGAATTCAATGAGAGAGAACTCCAATCTCTGTTTTGATTAAACTCTGAACTGTTCTTTTATTTAGCTGCTGTCCTCTTAAATAAGGATCAGTCTTATTACATAAATAGGAGTCTTGTATCTGTCGAATACCTAACTATGTTGTTCCTTTGAATAAGGATCAGTCTTATTATAATAATAGAAGTCTTATATCACTAAACTACCTATGGAATAGGAACACTAAACCGAAAATAAAGAGCATCAACTCTGACGCTGTCCTCCTTTTCTGGTATAAACTCTCCCAACGAAGGCATCCACAACATAGGTACTCAACATTTGGTTGAGATTAAAGCTATTGTAAAGCATTCGCATTTTATGATTTCAACTTTGTTATTACAAGGTGGAAAGAATGGGTAAGGCAAATTAGCATTGTTCATTTAGTTAAAAGTTAAGGAGCTTTTACATGATAACGGCTCCGTCTTGTCAATGGATGATCTCACTTTTAGCACCCTGCAGATTGTTTTCCAGTGGCTTGATCACTTGGATTTGGCTCTTAGCTGCTAAACATTTTAGAACTCATGATGGTGCTCTTCAACTGTTCTGCTCAAGAATGTTCATTTTATGAAGCAACAACAAATAACCATCAAAATGTAAAAACTGGCTGAAGAAGAAAGGTTTCTACTATGGGCAGTACGTAGCATCCAGTTACGGGTGCTTTGTGACAACGAAAAGGGGATTAATACTTTTGGTGCACGAACAATGTCTTCTTTATTGAAATTCTTATGAATGTGCTTCCTCGTTTTTTTTTTAAATGGTAGTAAGAAGTTGAATCAAAAAAGGAAAAGAATCTCTTATAATAACTAGCGTTGTATACAAAATTGCATTGAAATGTTCATGAAAAGTAGAATGTGAGCAAGGTTTTTCAACTATTTAAGCTGAATAATGCTTCTTTGCTTAATTTAGATATGTAAGGATTAAAGGCACCAGGTTGTATGCAGAACTTAAAGATAGTATAATTGATCTGTAATCATTAAATAATAAAAGTGGGGTTTTTCTATTTGGATTTGGAACCTTATAACCTTTCTAAGGGTTATCAACGCTTTGAGGAGCCTCCTGTAAGCTTTTGGTTTTATTCATGCAAGTTTTCTACTTGCTTTTTATTAAGAACGTCTAGAGATTCATTTTTGTGTTCAAAACTGTACCATCTTAATATTGTGACTTAGGCTCTTTTGTTTAGTTTTCTTTCTTAGCTTTTAGTTGAGATTTACTCTTGATATTTGAATTTCAAAAGTTTTGAATCTGGCAATTGTCTTCTAGATAGTACAGGCTTATCCTTACTTACACATTCGTAACAAGGAGTTTCTATAGGGTATGTGTTACTTCTCAATCATATTACAGGATCTATTTGCATTTCTACAATACAATTAAACATTATTTGCTTCATTATTGTCCATTCTGATTATATGATAGCTTATCTTTAGTATATGATGGCTTTTTTCTTTCCTAATTCAAAACAAACTAGCTTAATTATACATAATTTCAAGCACTCTACTAATCTTGAAGTTGCTTTCATGATTTTTTAAGACTTAGCTTTCGTATATGATGAATGAGGTAAGAAGTTGCTTTCATCAAGATGGGAAAACCTTGCTATTTGTCCCAGTTATGTTTTTTTTTTTTGTAACCTCGGCATTTATAATTTGTAAACTAGTATCTATATTTATTATTTTGTCTATAAAAATTATTAAGATTGTATTAAAATCTTGTATACGAAGAATATTCTTGTTTTGTATAATTTAATGATATTTTACTTTTTATATGCAATGTTTCAGATTATCAATTTTTATCATATTTTTGTA
>JANITX010000003.1:29510645-29531972 GCA_027564395.1 Erythroxylum ulei | reverse complement strand
CAGAATTTCATCATCTAGTTTCATCCCCCAATTGGGTGGATTCTGCCAGGCTGCAAGAGGAATATCGAGGAGATCCAAGGCTGTCTAACATTCTGCAGAAGCACACATCTCGCCCCACAACCGAATCTGATTTCCACTTGTCCGGAGGGTTAATATTCAAAGGAAACAGGTTGGTTTTACCTCAAACTTCTTCCCTAATTCCAGAATTTTTGCAAGAGTTTCATTCTACCCCCATGGGAGGACATTCTGGGTTTACTAAAACCTATAAAAAAATAGCTGGATGTTTGTATTGGGTTGGAATGCGAAAGCAAATTTTGCAGCTTGTGAAAGAGTGTGAAGTGTGCCAAAGACGCGAGTATCAAACTCTTGCTCCAGCCGGGCTACTTCAGTCTCTTCCTATTCCAAATGTAGTTTGGGAGGATGTCTCGATGGATTTTATAATAGGTTTGCCCAAAAGCCAAGGATTTGAGGTCATTATGGTAGTTGTGGATAGATTATCGAAGTATGCCCATTTTATCCCTCTCAAACATCCTTTTACCGCCAAGGTTGTGGCTGATTGTTTTGTTAAGGAAGTAGTGAAACTCCATGGCATTCCAAAATCAATTGTAAGTGATCGGGATCCAATTTTTGTTAGTACATTTTGGAGGGAGATTTGGAGGATGCAAAGAACAGTTCTTCGCATGAGTACCTCTTATCATTCGGAAATGGATGGGCAAACCGAGGTGGTCAACAGGTGTCTTGAAACCTATCTCCGGTGTTTTGTATCTGAGCAACCTAGACAGTGGCATAATTGGCTATCTTGGGCCGAATTTTGGTATAACACTTCTTTTCACTCTGCAGCCGCCACAACTCCCTTTGAGGTGGTGTATGGTCGATCTCCACCCAGGGTTCCCCACTTCCTCATTGGCGAGTCACTCATTGATGCTGTGAATGGTGTATTGGTTGACAGGGACGAAGCCTTGAGACAGCTCAAATTTCATCTTGTTAGGGCCCAACAAGTTATGAAATCCAAAGCTGATGCTAAGCAAAGAGATGTTCATTTGGAGATAGGCGATTGGGTTTATGTTAAGCTTCGACCCCATAGGCAGCAATCCATAGCTCGGAGAATCTGTCCAAAACTTGCAGCTCGGTTTTATGGGCCATTCCAAGTCCTAGCTAAGGTTGGAGCTGTGGCATACAAGTTGGCCATTCCAGAAACTTCAAGAGTTCATCCGGTGTTCCACATTTCACAGCTGAAAAAGATGATTGGAAACCATGTGCCCGAACCCACTCTTCCTTTAGGCTTGGAGGTTGACTCTACCGAACCCCTTGCACTTGAAGCCATCTTGGCTGATCGGACAGTCCAGAAAAATCAAGAGCAGGTTGTGGAGTGGCTTGTGCTATGGAAGGGCAAACCTATTGAAGAAGCCTCTTGGACAGCTGCAGATCAACTCAAACAGCAGTTCCCTTCTTTCTGCCTTGAGGACAAGGCAGATTCTGAAGAGGGTGGCATTGATAGTGCTACGGGTCCAGATAGCATTATGGGTCCTAAACCCATAGTCACTTATTCTAGGAGAAGGAAGGGGAAGGGATTAAACATGGGCCTCAAACCCTTGTTGACATACTCTAGGAAAGTCAACAAGGGTAAGTCAGCTAACGGTTAGAGGGGAATTCGTTAGAGGAGTGAGAGTACTATGTATGGGAGGAGGGTAGGAGAGAGGGGAATCTTTTGGCTATTGTACAGTCTCAGCTGAATGCTTGAGGGGCCATTGTTTGGCTGGTAGCATAGTCCTTGAGGAACTTCCTGTGAGGCTATAGCTAATATCAATAAAATCACTATATTTTCATCCATTTGCTTATCACAAGACCATAAACAAGACCAACCAACGAGATCACACATACAAAAATGAATAAGATCAAGGTAATAAGATACTTTATAAAACAAAGATTATTATTCCAAGAACTAGTGGAACGCAAAAATACAGAAAAAAGTGTAACTTCCATATATTTTTTAGGAGTACAATAGTATCTATAGTAGAAAGAATTCTACACAAATCAAATATCCTAATTATTTCCTAATTTATTTACTTTGACTAAATCTCCCCTAATTTCTCTCCCAATTTGTTAGGAACAGATTTCCTTCATTAGCAAATCCCTGATTCTGCTGCCATTGATTTCTCCTTCTCAACACTCCCCCTCAAGCTGGCTTTGTAAATGTCTTCCATAGCTAGCTTGCTTACTAGGAGATCAAACTATTTCTTCTGTAGCCCCTTGGTGAGTACATCAACTATTTGTTCACTGGTTGATATATAAGGAACACAAATTAAGCCACTCTTAAGTTTCTCTTTCATAAATGCTTGTCCACTTCGATGTGCTTGGTTCTGTCATGTTGAACTGGGTTGTGTGCAATCGAAATAGCAGCCTTATTGTCACAATAGACTTTCATAGGGAGTGACACATGAATCTTCAGATCTTCTAAGAACCTCTTGATCCACATTCCTTCACATCACAAGTGTCAAAGACCTAAACTCAGCTTCAACATTACTTTGTGTTACTACATTCTATTTCTTACTCCACTAGGTGACTAGATTTCCCCCCAATAAAAGTACAATATCCTGATGTTGATCTTCCATCAGAAATGCTATCTGCCCAACAGCATTTGTATATTTCAACCTGTATATTGTCACATTTTTTAAACATCAAGCCTCTTCCAGGTGTCCCTTTCAGATACCTTAGTATTCTGTAGGCAGCTTTAAAGTGCTCTTGACCTGGTGAGTGCATAAACTGACTTATCATGCTTACAACAAAGGCTAAGTCAGGTCGTGTATGTGACAGATATATCAATCTTCCCACCAGTCGCTGAAAATTTTCCCTATCAATCACATCTTCATCCTTAGCAAGACTGAGCTTTAGGTTTGCTTCAATTGGAGTTTCAGCCACCTTGCACCCCAATAACCCAGTTTCTCCAAGCAAATCAAGGATATACTTCCTCTGATTCACAAATATTCCTTCCTTTGATCTTGCAAATTCCATTCCAAGAAAATATTTCGATGCTCCTAGGTCTTTAATTTCAAACTCCTTTGCTAACTTCCTTTTCAACCTTGCAAGTTCTTCATAGTCATCTCCAGTTAAGATTATATCATCCACATATACAATTAGAATTGCAATTGGTTCATTTTAGAATGCTTATAAAATGGAGTGTGATCTGCTTAACTTTGATGAAAGCCATAGCTTTTCAATGCCTTCCCAAACCTTCCAAACCATGCCCGTGGAGATTGTTTCAGGTCATATAAAGACTTCTTGAGTGTACATGCTCTATTTTGGCCAACAATTTTTTCAAAACTCGGTGTTGGACACATAAACACTTCTTCCAAATCACCATTCAAAAAAGCATTTATCACATCCAGTTGGTGTAAGGTCCAATTGAAGTTAACTGCAAGAGACAATAAAACTCTAATAGAGTTAATTTTAGCTACAGGGGCAAAAGTCTCTTGGTAATCAATACCATAGGTTTGAGTAAACCCCTTAGCAACAAGTCTCGCTTTGTATCTTTCTACACTTTCCTTAGCCTTGCACTTCACCGTAAACACCCATTTACAGCCAATTGTTCTTTGGTCTCTAGGTAACTCTATAGCTTCCCATGTCCCATTTTTCACAAGAGCACAGATCTCCTCCATTACTACTGATTTCCATTTTGGATCATCAATTGCTTCCTGAATGTTTCTCAGAACAAACAGATTAGAGATTTTTGACTTAAATTCCCTATGACTCTAAGATAGTTTATCATATGAGAGATATTTTGCAATAGGATGGCTAGTACAAGACCGGTTTTAGCATTCCTCCTAGTGTTCAGCCTGATAGTGTTAGTAGTGTTAGTATACAGCCCACTAAGCCCATCCAAACCTACATTCATAGGGGTAAGATGGGGAAGGGGGCAAATGCTACATAGGCAGGTTGTCAGGAGTTAGTTATGGAGAGAGATTGTGAAGGAATGTAGGGAATATAGAGGAATTTGATAGAGAGAGGAGGGATTATCATTCATATTTTGGAAATATAGATATTGTATTGGCCTGGAAGCTATCTTCCAGGAGGTCTACTGCTGCTGTATCCTGCTTCTACGTAAATAATACAATCTCTACTGATATTCCTATCAATTGGTGCTTTCATTAAGAGAACCAAGTAGGGAGAGATTGTATGCAAACTAGAATGGAGGCTAGAGTATATGCAGTAGAGGCATCTCTTAGGAGGCAGGAATCACCCCTCTCAACTCAAGAGGCAATGGTTAAATCGCACGACACCACCTTGAAGGACCTACAAACGCAGCTCAGTACTCTAATGGCTAGCGTAGAGATACTGGCCAAATCTCAAAATCTGTTACAGTCGGAGTTGAGAGATGGATTTAAGACGTTGTTGGCAAAGAACCCGCAAAAACAGAACGTGAACGAAGGAGAGGTACCGCCGATGTTTGTCCACCATGCGCACGCGTCTTCATCAGCTGGCAATGATAGACCGGCGCATCCCGCACACTCGAGAGGTGGTGATAGACCCACAGGGGGCTCGCAGGGGTACGATAACCATCGACCGAATAAGCACGCTTCTTCAGTTGCTACCGAACGTGCATGGGAGGAATATAGGAACGCAGCCGGTCGGGTCAACCTTCCCGCATTCCATGGTGACGACCCATTTGCATGGGTCACGCGAGCTGAATCTTACTTCATGATTCACGAGATTCCTCCAGAGCTACGCTTGCCGGTGGTCCAGATTTGCATAGAGGGAGCAACGCTATATTGGTTTATGAATCTTTGGGAGCTCGAACCACGCATGATGTGGGAGAGGTTCCAACATTCTTTATTCGAACGTTATGGGGGTAAGGACGAGGGTGATCCGATAGAACAGTTGAAGTCGATCTCCCAGCAAGGTTCAATGGATGAATATATTGATGAATTTGAAACAGTTGCGTCGCAGATTGGTCACTTTCCAGAAGAATGGTGCGTGAGTTGTTTTTTGGGTGGCTTACGTGAAGAAGTGAAGAACAGAGTTCGAACCCATGACCCCCCTACTAGAGTTCGACTAATTTCTATAGCAAGGAAGGTGAAGAGGGAGTTAGTGGGTGAAGGAGTGATACGGCTAGGAGAAGGAAAAATAAGACCCGGAAGCTTTCATTCAAATTTTGGTTCTTGACTATGTAATAATATCACTCACCGTCCAGCTCAGCCATTCCATGCTACGGGTAATACCAAGAATAAAGCAAAAGAGTTACCCAACAAAAACCGACACACCACTACTGAAGACCACCGAGCAAGGAACTCGAAATGGAGGGGGACGAGGAACTTGACCTACGAACAGCTAATGGAGAGAAGGGCTAAGGGATTGTGTTTTAAATGTGGGCAGACTTTTGGTCCACTCCACCGATGCCCCGATAAAGAATATAGACTGATTATTTGGGAGGGTGATGAATTAGTACCTGGAGCCGATAACCAACAAGTACCGATGGAAGAGGAACAGCAAGGAGATTGGGAATTAGAGTGTAATTCGGTGGAATTCAAGGAATTGGGAAAAGATCAGTCCTCACCTCCGAAGTCGATGATCTTAATAGGTAAGCTACAAGAAATGCCTATTGTCATTATGGTGGATAATGGGGCTAGCCATAACTTTGTGTCCAGAAGGTTGGTTCAGGCTATGGGAATTGCTGTTACTTCAACTAGAACCTTCGGTGTTAGGCTGGGAGATGGACATCGATCCTTCTCACAAGGTGTTTGTAAGGAGATTAAACTGGAGCTGAATGGAGAAGAGTTTAGTGTGAATGCTTATGTATTTGATACAGGGGAACTTGACTTAATCTTGGGTGTTGCATGGTTAGAAAATGTACATGTCATTTGATCGAAAGGGAATAGAGGTTACCCTGCAGGGCATCAATATGCATACTACTTCTCCTCATGCACTGCAACAAATCTTGAAACATCAGGAATTGGAAGTAGAGGGGCTGTTGTGGTCCTTAAGTATCGGGAGAACTCTAACTGATGAGATGGGAACCTTGAATGAGGGTCAAAGGGACGATTTGGGGGCTGTTTTATTCAAGTATGGGTCGGTTTTCCAAGAAATAAAGGAACTACCACCTAGAAGGGAACATGACCATGCAATTAACTTGAAGGAAGGGGCAGAATCCGTGAACATCCGTCCATATAGATATGCACATCATCATAAGGATGAGATTAAGAAGCAGATTCAGAACTTGCTGGATACTAGAATTATAAGGCCAAGTATCAATCCTTTTTCTAGTCCAGTTATTCTTGTCAAAAAGGACGCATCATGGCAGATGTGCATTGATTACCGAGTTTTAAATAAGCTCACGGTTCCAAAAAAAATTCCTATTCCAATCGTGGATGAGCTGATGGAGGAGTTACATGGGGCTAGATATTTTTCTAAGGTGGATTTAAGGTCAGGTTTTCATCAAATCAGAGTTAGGGAGGAGAACATTTATAAGACAAGGTTCCGGACACATGAGGGACATTATGAGTACCTAGTGATGCCTTTTGGTCTCATGAATGCCCCCGCTACATTCCAATCCACCATGAACTCAATTTTTAAACCTCTATTACGAAAGTTTGTCCTCATTTTCTTTGACGATATTCTGATTTACAATGCAAATTGGAATCAGCACCTGGAGCATTTAAGTTGTCTGCTGCAATTGCTCAGGGATAATCAGCTAATGGCAAATAAGAAGTGCATTTTTGGACAACAATCGGTCGAGTACCTTGGCCACATTATATCCTATAAAGGGGTAGAAATGGATCCTTCGAAGATTAAGAGCATTTTGGATTGGCCCATTCTGAAGAATGTTAAAGGAGTGAGAGGGTTCCTAGGACTTACCGGATACTACCGTAAATTTGTCAAAGATTATGGAAAAATTGCCAAACCTCTTACCAAACTCACAAAGAAAGACAATTTTAGCTGGGGAAATGTAGCTCATGAAGCATTTGAAGAGCTGAAACAGAAGATGACCTCAGCTCCAGTCCTAGCCTTACTCGATTTCTCCAAAGAGTTTTCCCTTGAGCGTGATGCTTCAGGAAGAGGGTTAGGTGCAGTCCTCATCCAAGAAGGTCATCCATTGGCATTTTTTAGCAAAACCTTGGCTTAATCAACCTACTCCAAGTCAGTGTATGAGAAAGAGGTGGTGGCTATCCAATATTGGAAACACTTTCTAATTGGAAGGCATTTCAAGGTCTATACTGACCATAGAAGTTTGAAGCATTTATTGGATCAACGCATTCCTTCTATAGATCAACAATGTTAGCAAGCAAAGTTGTTGGGGCTGGATTTCGAAGTCATCTATAAACCGAGGAAGCAAAATGGGACAGCAGATGCTCTATCAAGGGTTGAAGATGACAAATTACTCTTCTCAGCGATTTCAGCTTCATTTTGGCTTGATATGGATGTAGTAAGACGGGAGCTCAGGGAGGATTCCAAGCTAAACTCACTTATGACGACACTCAAAGAAGATCCTACTACTAAACCTGATTTCCACATCAGGGAAGGTTTACTGTTGTACAAAAACAGATTGGTCCTCTCATCAACTTCAGTGTTAATTCCTCAATTTCTACGTGACTATCATGCCTCACCTTCGGGAGGATATTCTGGTTTCCTCAAGACTTACAAAAGGTTAGCTTCTGGACTAGTTTGGTTGGGAATAAAATCCTCCATTCAATGGTTTGTGCGAATGTGTAATCTGTCAGAAAAATGAGTATATGGCAATGTCTCCAACTGGTTTATTGCAGCCCTTACCTATTCCTCAATTGATTTGGGAGGAAGTTTCAATGGATTTCATCACAGGGCTTCCCAAGTCTCACGGTTATTAAGTTATATTTGTGGTAATTGATTGTTTATCTAGGTACGCCCATTTTTCACTCCTCAAACATCCATACACTGCCAACACCGGGGATGAAACATTTATCCGAGAGGTAGTGAGACTACATGGAGTTCCTAGCTACATCCTTAGTGATCGAGACCCACTCTTCACTAGCAATTTTTGGAAGAAGTTGTTCGAGTTACAAGGGACCGCATTGAAGATGTGTTCCTCTTACCATCCACAAACAGACGGACAAACCGAAGTGATTAATAGGTGCCTAGAAACCTATCTTCGTTGCTTCACCTCCGAGAAACCTAAAAACTGGTCTATTTGGTTAGCATGGGCTGAATATTGGTATAATACCAACTACCACATTTCGACAGGGCGAAATCCTTTTGAGGTTGTCTATGGCCATCTTCCACCTACCATATTGCACTTCTCTCAAGGTGAAACTCAAGTGGAATCCATAGCTTTAGCCGTGGTTGATAAAGATGAAGCTTTACGTCAACTCAAACACAACTTAGTGAGAGCACAGTCGGTGATGAAGAAAGCAACAGATAGTCACTGAAGGGAGGTACATTTTCAGGTAGGTGACTTAGTCTTTGTGAAGATACGACCACATAGACAGCTTACGATGGCAAGGAGAATCTGTCCAATGTTATCAGCGAGATATTATGGACCTTTCAAGATTATTGGGAAGGTAGGACAGGTTGCCTATAGACTACAACTCCCTTCTTCATCCAAGGTCCATTCAGTTTTCCACGTTCCTCAACTAAAGAAAGCCTTGGGCAACCATTCGTGGAGCACAACCTACCGCAAGGGCTGGAAATGGACCAGGGAGATTTGGCTGAACCTGAAGCGATTTTAGCTTCTCGCTTGTACTTGGGAGCATTATCCAGTGGCTTGTTCGTTGGCGAGACAAACCAACAGAAGAAGCAACTTGGGAAGATGTCGAATTCATCAAAGGATAATTCCCTTCCATTCACCTTGAGGACAAGGTACCTCTTGAGGAGGAGGGAACTATTAGCATTCCTCCTAGTATTCAGCCTGGTAATGTTAGCAGTGTTAGTATACAGCCCACTAAGCCCATCCAGACCTACATGCGTAGGGGTAAGATGGGGAAGGGGGCAAATGCCACATAGGCAGGTTGTTAGGAGTTAGTTATGGAGAGAGGTTGTGAAGGAATGTAGGGAATATAGAGGAATATGATAGAGAGAGGAGGGATTATCATTCATATTCTGGAAATATAGATATTGTATTGGCCTGGAAGCTATCTTCCAAGAGGTCTACTGCTGTTGTTTCCTACTTCTACATAAATAATACAATCTCTACTGATATTCCTATCAACCGGTACCTTTTTTGAGTGTCATGGGAATGTCAAGATCATAGCAAGTATCAAGAATAGGAACAGTATTGGATGGTAGAGGGTTTAGAGGACCTTGCACGTCAACAGGCTCATCATTCAGGATGTCTGATTGATGATGTCCCTCGAAAACAATAGGCTCTCTACCATTTTGATGATTCTTCCTCCTTGTGTAAACTCTAAACTTTACATTCATGTCCTTTAGAATCATCTAGTAGTATTTCTCCTCTTGTCGAATTTTCAGCATTTTCTAGCTCTATAATATTAGGAACAGCTAGCTTTTGTAGATTTTCAGAGGAGTCTACAGTTTTAGGCAAGGGAATGGGATTAACTTCCCAAAAATTTTCTTCGCTTTGTTTATCCCCCTGAGAAAATTTTCCTTAAGACGACATCCATAGTGACAAAGATTTTTCAAGTTCTAAGATTAAAACATTTATACCCTTGTTTGTTTGGGGCATAGCCAGACACATTTTTCCACCCTGGGATCTAGTGTGGACCGCCCCTAGTAGGTAGATGGACATAAGCAGTACACCCAAAAACTCCTAGCGGTAAATTGGAATAGATTCAAGCTTCAAGAAAAAAATTTAAAACAAGGGGTGGTGTACCATAGTTAAGAACCAGAGTAGGCATCCTATTTATCAACTAGGATTTTGTTAAAATAGCCCCCCTTAAAGAAATTTGGGAACATTTTCAGAAACATAATGGCACGAGACACTTCTAGCAAATGTTTGTTTTTCCTTTTAGCATTTCAACAATCCCATTTTGTTAAGGAGTATCAACACAAGTAGATTGATGTTGAATACCCTTTTGCTTTAAAAAATCGTCAAGAATCTTATTAAAATATTCAGTGCCATTTTTAGTGTGGAGAATGCCAATTTTTTGTTGAAATTCGTTTTCAATCATTGTATAAAAATTTTTAAATAAGATTTCAACTTTTGATTTTACACTTATCAAGTAAACCCAACATAGACAAGTATGATCATCAATAATGTCACAAACCATTTTCTTCCTTAAACCATGTTAATCTACTAAGGACCCCAAACGTCATTACGGATAAGATAAAATGGTTTTGAAGGTTTATAAGGTTGTGAGGGATAAAAGGACTTATGACTTTTTGACAAAAATGCAACTTCACAATGAAATGTTGAACAATCCAATCCTCAAAACAACATAGGAAAAAGTCTTTTCAAATACAGAAAACTAATAACCTATCGTGCCAAAGCATAATTTGATCCTTTATAGAAAGAGAACTAATACTACTCAAGCTCCAAGATTTTTTACCCTTGGAATCTTCATCATCAAAATAGTAGAGACCATCTATCATCCTAGCACTGCCAATCATCCTCCCCGAACTCTAGTCCTAAAACACACAATGAGAGTCAAAGAAAATAACCCGGCAGTTAGAATCTTTAGACAATTTACTAACAGATAGGAGATCACAAGTTTAGGTACATGGAGAATAGATTTAAGGGACAAGGTAGTACATAAGGTTACCAAACCTTTACCGACAATAGGAGAATATGATTTATCTGCTATACGAACTTTTTCATAACCAGAGCAAGGGTTGTAAGTATGAAACAAATTTGAAAGACTTGTCATATGATCCGAGGCTCCTTAATCAATGATCCAAGGAGCAGAAAAAGAATGACATACTAGGGCATTAGGATTACTACGTGAATATGCCAAAGAAGTATTAAGTGCACCCGACAATCCAGAATTAGATTTCAGCAACTTTAGGATGTGATCTAGTTGCTCTTTGCTGAAAGGGGCTGTCTCAGCTTCATGAGCAAAGGCTGACCGACCCCTGCTCTCATTTTTCCCCTTCCAATTTGTTGGTTTTCCATGCAACTTCCAGCATGGTTTCACATGTGTGCTTTGGCTTATTGCAATGGTCACACCAAAAGGGGGGTTTTTGCTCCAATTTCCCCTAGACCATTCGGCTAGCACAAACCTCTGCAGCAAGGTCAGAATTCTCCATTGTTCTATCAGGTTTTTTTCTTCCCTAACATAACAAGCCCGCAGCTTTCTTCCCTCTGGACTTCAGAAAACACTTCTCCAATGAAAGGAAGGGGCTATCTACCAATAATTTTGCCTCCAACTTCATCAAATTCAACATTTAATCCAATAAGAAATTTAAATATACGATTATCCTCCACCTTTTTCTTATAGTGGTGGTAATCTTCTGACGATTTTGACTCATAAGCATCACTGAATAAGTCTAAATTCTGACACAAATGTTTCAAAGTATTAAAGTATTTGGTAACACTTTTCCTCACCTTGGCAGATTTCTCCAAGTTTCAGTGTCAACTTAAACACTTGAGACTGATTGCCCAAGTCTGAATACATGAGATTGATGTTGTCCCATAGCTCCTTGGTAATGTGGTAACACATATAATTGGAGCTAATTTCCTCCTCCATAGAATTTACCGACCAAGTCATCACCATGGAATTTTTAACATCCCAAGTGGAGTAACCTGGATCCTCAGGGGCAGGTTCCCTCTTTTCTCCTGTCAAGTAGCCAATTTTCCCTCTCCCTCGAATAAATATCCGCACTGATTGAGACTAGCGCAAAAAATTCTCTCCATTGAGCCATATAGTTGTAATTTGGATAGAAGAAGAATCTAAAGTAGGTAGATAGGAGGTATTGGTTCTTTTGGTGGTGCTGTGAATTCAGAAGAGTTTGGATGATTGGTAGAGATGGTGGTGGATTCTGATATGTAATCAGACACGATTATGGACAATTAGGGTTGACAAATGGCTAGGGTTTAATTTCTGCCTACAGCTCTGATACCATGTGGAAGAAAGTGCGATTTCAATATATTTTCCTCTGTTTAAGTTACATACAAATAAGAGTACAATAGTATCTATACTAGGAAAGAATTCTATACAAATCAAATATCCTAATTTATTTACTTTGACTAAATATCCCCTAATTCTCTCCCAATCTGTTAGGAAAAGATTTCCTCCTAATTAGCAGCCCCTTGATTCTATTGCCGCTAATTTCTCCTTCCCAACAAAAAAAAATATATTTTCCCCTTAAAAGTACTTTTGGAATCATTACAAACTTAAAATGATTACATTCAAATAGTAGTCAAACACATGAAAATGACCAAAGTTCGTAATTACTCATAGCTTGGCATTGAGAAATGTAAAGCAGTGAAATTGCAACCAATTTCTACATAAGAAGATGATAAAAAGTGAATAATAATCATTTGATGTTGGAAACAAAAAACTATTTGGAGTCAAAAATATCCGTCAATAGAATCCATCATCTGGTTGAAATGCTTGCAATACTAGAGTCCATGTGTAATGCAAAAAAGATGAGAATAAAAAGCAAAAGTATTCTAGGTGTGATGCAATTTAAACTACTCAATTGGAAGTAATGGAATTAGGAGAAGGTATTCTTTTTCCAATAGAAAAGAAATTATATAGGACAAAGCAACAAGCCTTCTATATTGGAAGACACCAAAAACAAACCAAGCCTTCAATACTTCTAAGTATTTCATATAGTCCACAACAAATTGGAAAAGTTGGCAAAGAAAAGGACAATTGAAGCAAAAGCATGGAATTGTTATTTTAGCTCTATATTGAATTTTACATTAAAAGAATGTTAGGGCTTCAAAAAATCAGCACCCCAAATCTCATCCCCACTCCCTAAAAAGGAAAGAAAATATTGATAAGGAAGTAAAACAAGAGCAGCAAACAAGCAATAGTCTCTACCTGAAAATGAAAAAAAAACACAAATCATAGGCTTTTAACTTACTGGAATACGAAGTATAGGAGCTCCATCAAAATAGGATGAGAAAAGTTCTGCATCGAGTGTTGCACTCATTAGAATCACCCTCAACTCTGGTCGATGAGGAAGAATTTCTTTAAGAATAATAAGAAGAAAATCTGCCATCAAAACATCAACTATGAGAAAATCTATTTCCAACATTCCCAATCAAAACATAAAAGGAACAATCATTACCTTCACTCATTCCACGTTCATGAATCTCATCCACAATAACATGAGTTACACCTTTCAAATTTTTATCAAAGAGCAACCTTCTTAACAAGATTCCGGTAGTGCAAAAAAGAAGGTGGGTCTCCCTTCCCTTGATACCCTCAAGTCTAACCTTATATCCAACCTATTAGGCAAGCCAATACACAAATACATTTCAATTTTGTAGAAAATGTAAAAATATCCAAGAGTGGATAATGTGCCAAAGCACAGACAGAAATGCTTAATAAAAACTTACACATTGACCCAATTTTTCCCCCCTTTCCAAAGCAACTCTTTCAGAAACTGTCATGGCTGATATTCGTCTTGGTTGTGTACATATAATACTACAAACAGCTCCACAAATGGATTCTATCTCAGATTCTAATATGAATTGTGGAATTTGGGTTGTCTTGCCACATCCAGTTTCACCTGAGATGATAAGAACCTGTAAAATGTAAAAATCTGGACATTAAAAACCACAAAGTATCATAAAGGCAATCAAAAACAGGTACAACGGCACCTTTACGCACATGATCCTGCCACCAATTCACATTTAAAATTACAACATAATGTCCACAAGCAAAAGGGATGCCTGTGTCACAAAAGTTCAAGTACAAGCATCTGATTTAAAAAGGGTCACATGTCAAAAAAGTACATGGTTGCCTTTATGAATTTGGGCCGACAAATATATTGTAGAAGCATATAAAACACGAAGGACCTCATGATCATGTTGATTGAACACCACAAAAACAACCAAGTTGGAGTAAAAAGATGTACAAGTATCCCTGATTCAATTCATTTGTTTGTTGTTCTAGCAAAGTTCTACAACTATATATGGTAGGTCCACTTATCCTAGCATCTTTTCCTCCAAATATCCCTTGAGAAAGTTACTGTTGTCACTACACCAAAAAGCATATATGTTGCTACCACAAGAAATCAAAACTTAAGTCCTCTAAAATGGGCAGTACTAGAGTGTTTTTAAAATTTTAGCATGAATTTTGATGTATACATTATTACATAAGACAACATTTTGTAATGTATCAACAGATAGAAGCTTTGCTACATTTAGTATCCCCTTTCTGTGTAAGTCATATCCAACTGATGAAATGCATTATTCTAAGCTAAAGCAAATCATTAGTTCTACTTAATGGACAAAAGAAAAATTATATATCTCTATAATATGAATCATTTTTAACATTTTTTTTCTTATCTTACGAATTTTCCATACCATGTAACTCATTTGAGCCATTTACCTTGATAGAAGGTACAATCTTGGTCTACCCTTTTCTTTTTTCTTTTTTCTTCTAAAACTCACTATTGCAAGTTTATAAAGTTATCATTTAAGTATAATTACAACTCCTATTGTTGTTAAAATGAATGCAACATAATAATATTAGTAACAAAGAATACTATCAATTAAAAGGTTTAGTAAGAAAATAGTGGATAGAGATATCATTTGCAGAAGACACATTAATAGTATGTGTAAGAGCTACTTGTATGTGATGATATCTTTTTGGAAAGTTTGAAATAATTCGAGCCGCTATATTATAAGGAGTCCTATCATATTGTCCTAAGAAGAAATATTTTCTATTTTAATTTGAAGAATATAATAATTTGAGAGGATGATCTTAAAAGATACTTATATTTGTGTGTATATAAATATACACACATACACACACACACACATATATATATAATTCGTAAAATTAGGAAATATGACTGGTATTAGGCTACTAGAATATTAAGTTTCATGTTTGCATTTCAGCTTGGAATGCCCGAATTTCATATATGGTATGGCTGAATTTTTAGTGCTTGATTACTAGAAATTTAGGCTTGGATTTCAAGGTTTAATATGGTGGAAGTTAGAGTTTGGGTTTCTAGAACTGTAGGTTAGAATTTCTAGAATTAGTGATGAACACAAATAATGAGGCATCTAACAATCACTCCTGGGGTCTACGAATCACTTTTAGAAAAAAGCATCATACTTTCTAATTGAAAACTCAAATTTGTAGAAAAAATTCAGGATATGTTGTTATAAAGAGCTGAGTATACACATATTTCTAGAAAAGTTCTTAAAACCCTTATTATAATAGCAAAGGGTTCCTAACAAATTTATATCCTATTGTAATAAAAATTCTATAAGTCCTAAATAAGAAGGATAACATATCTAAACTAGAATAACATATTTAACTTACGACTACTTCCTATCTAATAAAGAAACCTAACATAATCCAAATTTTAGTTATTGTCTTTGCTGTCAACAAATTCTAAACTTTTATCCTACCAAATCAAAGCTTGTGGTTGACTAATTTTTTTCTTTTATTTTTTTTATAGACTTTAAACTCTTGTGCATCAATTATCGCCGGTTTGCCTGAAGTTGCCCTCAACTTAGAATGTGAAAAATACTGATCATATAATTCTGGATTCAACTTCTAAAATTTAGATTTTAAAATTCAAGTAGTGTCAGAAATTGATCATCCTTCCTATTTACAATAGCATTGGATCAACAAACTGAGGGGGCATGATTCTTAGGTGGAGTATAAGGCTACCATAATGAATAAAGCTACAAATGTCTTATCTAGAATAGACAAGGACTCTGCATAAATTATGACAGTCTCATTCCCTCAAGTTGAAATCTTTAATGTCATTCGGCAAGAAACAATAGCTTCCCAACAATTGTTACAACTGCAGCAACGCATTCAACAAGGGGTGTTGGGATCAAATTAGGTTGTACGAGATGGGCTAATTCTCTTCAAAGGAAAGGTACATCTCCTACCCACCTCTTTATTTATCCCGACCGTTATTTCGACTATCCACGATATGACACATGAAGGTGGGCAAAAGACCCTACAACAACTTCAACATGATTTTTATTAAAAGGATATGAAGCTCGTTCCATTAGAATTTGCGCATACTTGTTTAGTGTGTCAGTAGCACAAATGGCAAAATGTGCAACTACAAGACTACTTCAACCTCTCTAGTTTAACAACAGATTTGGCTAATATCTCCATGGACTTTATGGAGGGGCTACCCAAGGGTTAGGGTAAATTAGTTCTTATAGTGGTGGTTGATAGACTTTCAAAGTATTCTCACTTTTTACATTTGGCTCATCTATTTACTGCTATATTTGTCACTATTGTTTTCTCTGCAGTGGTGTTTAGACTTAATGACCTAACTAAATCAATAGTCTCAGAACGAGAAAAGTGTTTCCTTAGTATGCTATGAAAGGAGTTATTCCGCTTCAGTGGTTCCAAGCTAGCCTTCTCTTCAACTTACCCACCCTCGTATGATGATCAGACACAAGTTGTCAATCGCACCATAGAGATGTAATTATAGTGCCTCACTAGTGATCATCCACGATTATGGGTTGACTGGGTACCTTGGGCTGAGTACTACTACAACCCCTCTTACCACACTACTCATGGCACGACCCTTTCTGAGTTGGTCTATGCCAAGGAGCCTCAATTGCTCTTTATTTAGCAGGTTCTGCATGAATTAAAGTAATTAATAAAGCTCTCTAAGAGAGGGTTGTCATACTCCAAGCTACTCGTGATAGGCTCTCACAAGCCCAAAAAAAGGATGAAGAACACTTGTGATTTGAGGCATAGAGAGTTGAGTTTTGCAATTAGAGATTGGGTATGGCTGCGAATTCAACCATACCGTCATTTAACAGTAGCCAAATTGAAGCATCACAGACTTCTCCCAAAGTAATTTGGCCCTTTCAAGGTCGTGGCCAAAGCAGGACATGTTTACAAGCTTAAGTTGTCTACGGAAAGTAGAATACATGATATGTTCCATATGTCTCTCCTACAAAAATATAAAGGACCCCAACTAGTTGTTGTAAGAGAGTTATCACCAGTGTGCAAGAACAAAGCCTTACCAACTCCTCAGGCTATTTTACACAGTAGGTTCAACCAAAGCAAAGGGAGTTGTCAATGCAATGGGCAGGGTTTCCTCAAGAAAGTGTAACATGGGAACCAATTGAACACTTCCAAGAAGCTTATCCAAAGTTTGAGCTTGAGGAAAAGCTCAAAGTCGAAAGGGAAAGTGATGATGTGGATGCTTTTATTGGACGACAATATCAAAGAAGGAAGACAACAGATGCAGCCTAGCTTACCCAATTAGAAATTTATTTTGTTTCCTTTAATTATTATAGACTTTCTATACATTATAATCCTTTAATTAGTCAAGATACTATAATCTATTATCTCTTTCCTTTTTTAGTTAAGATCCTACATTTTAGGATCTCTTTCTCTTGTTATTAGCAACCTTTAAAAAAGGGTCTCAATATTCATTAAAGGGAAGCAATTATTCTCTCAGCAAGTTAACATTAGAGGGGGCTCTATCAAGAACAAGTATGCTTCTCCAAATTCATAAGTCCAAAGAAAGATTCTTCCATGTCTAAACCTATGATTAGATATCATGCTAAGGCTAACAACAAAATCCTCACCATCACCACATCCCATTCATTGATTTCAACTTATTGACAATGTTGATCAACATGTTCTTTATAAGTCAAGTTGTTTGTCGTTATCTTTCGTCGTACCTCATCAAAGATGTCCATCATGTGTTATGCAAAACCTTCACCTTCAACAATAACTCATGTTGTCCTTGGTAAAGGAACCAAATCAGTGGGGTTCCTTGGTTAAACTTCCAAAAATATCTAAAACGATTTTACTAGTTGACCTATTTATAGAACTATTACATACAAATTTTTATTCACTATCTCTATTCACATTATCTCCAACGAAATATCATAACAAGTCCCCCCAAACTTTTATTCACTACCTCTATTTGTCCAACAATTTGGGGATGGAAAGAACTTAAAAACTGAAGCTTAGTGTTTGACCTATTTATAGAACTATTATAAACAAATTATGCCATAGGAAGAATTAAGTCTCAATTATTCACATTGTCTCCAACCAAACATCTTAACAAGTCCCCCAAACTTTTATTCACCACCTCTATTTGTCCAGCAGTTCAGGGATGGAAAGAGCTTAAAAATTGAAGCTTAGTGTTTAATCAATCAAGAATTCCAAAACTAACTCATAAACTTCACATTACAATCAGAGCCGGTAGTTGAACGCAATTCATGGAGATGTACCTCTTTAAAAAATAGTTTAGCAATGTGGGTAACATCCTACATCTTGACCACTATACTCGCAAATAATTTCATAAAAAAACCACATGGCTTCTCTACCACTTAAGCAATAAGAACATACATATTGTTGCTTCTTGTAGCCAAGTCCACTAATTTTAATTCATTACTTACATATTGTTGCTTCTTGTAGCCAAGTCCACTAATTTTAATTCATTACTGAATTTTGACTTTGCAGGTACACTCATAGCTTCTCATTTATTCCTATGTTGTGTTAATCTCACATCTTCATTCAAATCTACTTCTTCATCACTCATTGCAATAATCTTCATTAACAATAGCAAGGATATCATCAAGTTTTGAGCAAACAAGCTCCGAAACTGAAAGTAGTTGCCAGTTAATCTTTTCATCTCCCTATTCTGTTATTTTAGCATGCTATCATATTCTTTCAGCCTAATGGCCTGCTATTTCAATCTTTTATTCATGTGTTTTGATTTGTTGTTCAAGGGTTTCAATCTATTGTTCAAGCATTCCAGCTTGCTATTTAAGAGTTTCAACTTGTTGCTCAGTTGTTTCAACTTTAGGTTATGCCAAAGAATTCACTTGTTATGTTTTTCTTTATCTTTAACGCTTTGGTCATCTCCCACTGTCAAATTCTCCATATATGGTCATCTTTCTTAACTCTCCATGTTATCAAGCATTTGAAAACCTTCTACGTGAAGGCTTGAAGATTCTAATTGATCAGTTGAAGGAGAGGTGTTGAAACTTCCTCTAAGGTAGTACTTCTTAAATTTGAGGAATCACAACCAAAATATGATTCAGCAAAGATTTTACCTTGCATTAGGTGCTGTTGATCAATATCAATTCCTTCACCTTGCTTATTATCATCTTCTCCATGTTTAGCATCAAGTGTAGGTTGTTGGTTTGCATAATTTTTTCTTGTGGGAATTTTCATTTATACAAAAAGCATGTTAAGGCTGTCCAACCTCTCCAAAAACTATTGAAGATACTTCCTTATGGGAGTTGATACATGTAATTTGGCTTTTGGAGGACATTGTGATCGAAGATCTTTGATGTCCAATTTTTTCATAATTCTCAATACCATTTCACCTCACTCTTGGTCATTGAGTATTTTTCTATACACCCTTGCACTACATGTCGCCATTGTGAAGCAAGGCTCTAATACCAAATTGATGCAGGACAAATAGAAAAAGTATAAACTACTAGTTAAACTAGCAAAATTAAGAATTATGGCTGATATTAGGATGCTGGAATATCAAATTTTAGGTCTTAATTTCGGCTTGCAATGCTGGAATTTTAGATATGGTATAACTAAGTTTTTAGGATTTGATTGTTGAAAATTTAGGTAAGGATTTCAGACTTTCATATGGCTAGAATTTAGGGCTTTTGTTGCTAGTAGGTTAAAATTGTTGGAATTTAGTGACTAACACAAATAATGGAAGGTAAGAATTTAGGAATCACTCTTAGAAGAGAGCATCATACTTTCTAACTGAAAACTCAAATTTGTAGAAAAAATTTGGGATATGCTGTTATTGAGAGGCTGAGTATACACATATCTATATAAAGGCCTCAGTTATTATCAAGCCCTTAGTTAACTATTCTCTGAATTTCACAGCTCTCAATTTCAACACATTTTATTTGTTTCCTTCTGTTTCTTTTCAAGAAGAAACTTCTAATTTTCAAGTTTTTATTCATTGGTCCATGTTGTACAAACTTACAATGAATAAGAAAATGAATAATGCAGGGTCAAATCTACCTTTGCAACAAAAAATTTGTCATTCAATCATATGATGTGATTTTATTATACTAGTAGCATTTTTTTAGTATTACAAAAAGAAAAACTCTTTAGCAATTACATAATGAATACAATTCATACAATAAATATCCAATAATTTCAATAATTGACCTCAAATGTAAAAAAATTAATGTAAATGAGTGCTGTGTTGAATTTATGCAATGTGGATTTTTTGTTCATTCCAAATTAAGACAAAAGCTAACGGAATTCAGTAAAGAATATCTCTACCGTAGTTAGTACCATAAAAAATTAGTTTCTACTCGAAAAATTAACCATTGCAGTATTTTCATAATTTATTTGCAATAGAAAGACATTTAGAAACTAAAAAATGTTCTTCTATTAATTTTTTATGGTACTAACTACAGTAGAGATATTCTTCACTGAATTACATTAGCATTTGTCTTAATTTCTACTCAAAAAATTAACCATTGCAATTTTTTCATAATTTATTTGCAGTAGAAAGACATTTAATTAGAGTAAATCTTCCATTACAAACTAATGGTAACTGATACCACCAAATGATTATATTGGTAAACTTTAATTTCATGTTCCCAAAATTAAAGAGATAAGTTCCACACAAGTGAGCATCAATAATAAGTAGAAGACAGGTCAAAATTTTACAAACCTGATTTTGGGAAATGGTTTTCAATATTGCATCCTTTTCTTTGTAAGCTGGGAGACCTCTTCGAAAATCTAGCATTTTTCTACCTTCTGGACATTCCTAAATGAAATTAATAAGGAACATGATTATATGTTTGTTATAGCTCTAAAAACACAAACAGAATAGTAAAGGACAATCAAGATCTATGTGTCCAGAAGTAAACTCTTAAACTCTTCAAAATCTAAAAAATAAAAGTTAATTATGCATAATAACTCCTGATATCCTATCTAAAATCCTTCACATGTACATACTTGTGGAAGAAAATGTCAAACCTTCCCCATTTGTCTAAACAATCCCAAAGAAAAAGCAACTTATGACTCAACTAATAATCTTTGAAAAGAACATGATTCTGCACTAATAATCTTTGAAAAGAACATGATTTTGCAAAATCCAATAAGCAGGTACAATTAAGTTAAATATTCAAGTTATAAGTGCTTCGTGGCAAAGGAAACATACTCCAAACTTGTTAGTAACCACTTGCTAGCAACTAAGCAGAGACAATTGTTGGTGATATGCTAATATTCTTCTACAGATACTATACAGTTGTATCTAGATTATATTGAGATATAGGCTGTATAT
>JANITX010000003.1:29352574-29375305 GCA_027564395.1 Erythroxylum ulei | reverse complement strand
AGCTACAACTTATCTGAAGGAATTGAATTTCAATTTAGGCCCCAAGATTTTCAATTTCTGGAGTGAATTCGGGTGTAGTATTCAACCTTGGTTTAAATTTTAGCCCGATAGTGTTTTGACCATAACTTCTTCATTTCTAAACCAAATTGAGCGTTTTTGGTGTCGTTAGAAATGTAAATCGATGGGGAACAAATGTTATGAATAAGCCGGTCTAAAATTCCAAATGAAAGTTCCCTAATTATGCTCAGTAAGTTATAAGAAATGAGTTCTCCATGCTTTTATGATTCCAAATGTTGGACTTCGAAAACGGAGTCCAACACCAACCATGCAAAGAATTTGGAGACGAAAAAATAGTATCCCCAATCTAGTCTCGAACTCTCCCAACACTTCAAAGGAAAATGGAGGAATTGCTAGAAAAAGACTACGTCTATGAGAGTCTTAGTCTATGCTCTGTCCCAATGCTGTTGGCTATTTGATATGTTTTTCGCATTTCGAAAGAATTTCTTGCCAATTTCTAGTTGTATTTGTTTTCTTTATTCTTTTTCATACCTTTTTGGACTGAGGTTCATCTTAAAATTTTTTACACGTTAAAAAATGTGACTTCTTTTTATCATTGTCATTATCTTGTATAAAAAATATATGAAAATTTGATAAAAATATGAATAATTGAGAATTAAATAATTTCACTTTGTTAGTTTCACACCAATAGAAAGTTAGTCTTAAAAATTATATATTTCTTAATCTATAATATCAAAATGGCATTGTTTCAATTGGGAAATTAATTAAAAAATCAGTCAAACTTTGAACTAAGTTAGGACAGAGGTTCAAAAATTATATTTTTTTATCTAATGTTTGTCTTTTAAAATATTTTTTAAGGTAGTATATGTGCAATTTTATTTTTCCATTTTTGTATAACCTAAGATATAGATGAATGCACCTTCCTCCATAGTGAAAATTCATTTCCAAAATGTTAATCCATTCATGAAAGAACCTGAGCCAAGTAAGATGAGCATTGAGTTAATAAATAAATCAATTAAGTATCCTAGGGGAATTTTAAAGGATATTTTGGTTAAGGTTGAAAAGTTTATCTTTTTATTGATTTTGTGATTTTAAATATATATAAGATGATGTAGATATTTCCTTTATCTAATTACGAACTTTCCTAGCTACTATTAAGGCAATTATAAATGTGCATAATAGAAAATTAATTATAAGGGTAGGGGAATGAAGAAGTAATTTTAAATATATTTGAAGTCATGAGACATCCCCTTAATAAAAATGGTACTTATTTTTATATAGATGAGATTGATACTAAAACTTCCAATATTAGGTAAGAAATAATCACACATGATCTATTGGAGACTTGTTTAACACTAAGAGAAGAAAAGGAGATAAACAATCCTATTTAATGGAGCATAAACTAATGAGCCTATGATTAGGAACTAGGTAAGAATTATGAACTAAATGACTCATAAAGAAACACTTTTTCTAATACAACCTATTGATTAAGGTTTTTTGCTTCAATATGATAGTTTTAAGCATCTTTAGCAATAATTTTTAATAGGGCAAAAGACATAGACCTTTTATGTAGTTTAATAAACTTTAGAAAAACTCCATATTCTTTAAATTTCTTAAAAAACCCTAATTAATTTAGGTCAAGTTTAATTAGTTTGGTTCAGATTTAAGAGTAAAGTTAGATCGTTATATAAGTAGCATTTAATTAGTCTATGTGTGATGTTCATACTACATGTATTTAATAGTTATTTTTTAATTGAAATATAGGAGAATGGGTCTTTTTAGAAAATGAAAAAAACCAAAAAGGAGTTTTTCTTTTAGAATTTTAAAGATTAAGGGGTTCTTCTAAAGTTTTTTAAACTAAAGGGGAGCTTTATGTCTTTTTATCCTTTTTCATATGTTTTTACTTTATATCGCTGTTTATTACTTATGATTTGATTAAAAAGATGTTATAAACTTATGTATTCAAATATGTTTTGATATTCTTCAATTTTTAATCATGATTAATTTACTTGGGAGGAGATTTGAGGGAGTTTAACAAGCTAAATTTGTAATGTAGTATCCTACATATGTCTATGTTATAAAACACCCTGAGATGCTCTAGAGAGAGAGCTGACAGCAAAGGATCTTTTATGATTAAGGAGCACTAGTTATCCTAGTTTTTTTCTTTTCCTTATTTTCTAACTTTTCATTGTTCTTATATGTTTTGTACATTGAGTATATAATACCCACATGTGAGGGGAGATAATTAATTACTTGTATGCATTGCTTGTTATGCTTGTCAATTTCTCTATCATTAGCTTAATAAGGAATAATACTTGGAAGAATTTTTTAACTTTAAAAGAACATTGACTAAGATAGTTTGTTATAAATTTGATTTGTTTAGGTAAATATTCTTGAGGATTGATAATTAAGTTAATTTTATTTTTCTCATTAAGTATAAAAATGAATAATTGATTTGTATTATGATAATTTTATATAATATCAATATGCAATTAAGTTAAAAATGAAAATTTTAAAACATTTTCAGTATCTAACAAAAAAAGTGTGAAAAAGTCGATATAAAATAAATTTACTCTGTTAGCTTCTAACTAAGTAAAAAGGTTGAGGTTAAAGAATGGTTCTAGTAGCCATTTGAAATGGATAACTAATTGAGTAATCAAAAGTATTCATAATAAAGTACTTAATTTCATGTTAAAAGGTTAGGAAAATTTTCAAACAAGCCTCTAAATGCTCTCTTGTTAATTTAAATTTAGTGTTTTATTTTTCTATCAATAAAGCTTATTGATGTGTGTCGAACACACCAGAAAATAAAAGCTAACTTTGCAAACTAGATTTGAAGTTGTGGTTAGTAGGGATCGTATCCACAGAGAGTGTATGTGTAGCCTTTGTGATTAAAGAAACAATTTTTAGGATATAAGGAGGGGTTTGGTCAGATTCAATTAAGAAAATAAAGTAAAATTGAACTGATGAAAACAAATCAAATCAAACAGTGAAAAAATGATAAGATTGACAAGAGAGTTTAGAATCTAATTCTCAGTTCAATATCAGCCTACACATGAATGAGCACAATTAATATTCATATTGTTCTCATACCTCTTTTAGAAACTATTAACCGTAAGTTAACAATAAGCTTTGTTAACTCTAGTTTTACCTTAGGTCATATCAAATCAAAATAAGCTCTTTAATTAGATCTAGCCATCTAATAACCTAGAATAAGCTCTCTAGATTTAGTATGACAACTACATTATGAACTATGAAAATAGATTAATCTAAGAAACAACCACATAAGCTCAGGTCATTTAACCTATGCTATGTTATTCTTAATGATTTATAACCATTAGTTTATCACAAATGAATTAGAGTGACAATGATTATGTATTGTGTTCTATATTCTGACATTGGGTTCATACATAAACAATCTATTGAAAGAGTTTAAATCATTCATACATGAATACCCAAAACAATAAAGAAAGAATATCACAAACAATTTCTAAAGAGAGAGAACAACATTATAAGAAAAAGAGACGCCCAAATCTGTTCTTCAATAGCGATTCCCGCATGAACCAGAAGAAAGAAGGGTAGCTCACCATTATCTCAAAGAGGAAAGTATTATGCACTCTTTTATGCTTCTCAAACCATTCTTAACTTTTTTGGTTGCTTAAATTTCATTTTATAGCAAAGATTAGGGCTTTTGGGACATCCATGGTTAGTTACATTGGCATGTATCTAACTGCGTAAAATTTCCCTCAAAATCACGTTTTCACATGACCTTGGTGAGCTACATGGTCATGTAGCTCACTTACATGGTCATGTAAGTACACACATGATTATGTACGTTACAGGAAGTTCTAAAATGATCCTACAAATTATATACGTAGATGGTGATATGAACAATAAAAGTTGCATAGATTACTAATAAAAAGGCCATGAAAATGTTATTGGTTAAAGTCAAATCTAATAAAAGAATTTACAGAATAAGTTAATTCACTCCTAGGAGTTATAATTAAAAATATATTCAATCAATCATCTTAAGAATAGGAGATATATTTCTTAAGAAAAATATGGTTATAAGTTTGAAATTTCTACCAATCCAAGAAATTAGAGTTAATAACTGAATTAAGATAAATTTAAGCATAGAAAGGTTATAAGCAATTCTACATCTAAATCTTGTTTATCAATTGATTACTCATGCTTGTTTACTACTTTAGTTTGTTATTTCATATTAGTTATTGTAGTATAGTTAATCATATTTTTTAATTCAATTATCCATTTTTAATATAAAATAATATATATAATTTCTACTAGTACTTATATTTCTTGTAGGAATTATAGTCATATTTGTTAGAATAAACTATAAAATGATAGGTGTACTTCTAGTTAATTTGTTACCTTGACTACAAGGAGGGGGTACCTTCATCTCCCTTTATTTGACAGTCAATCAAACAAGTGTTCAAGATGTTTGTAGACATCTAGTTCATAAGTTGTTGAATGAACAACTTTCATAAATACAACCACTTTCTAGCTAACACACTAAATCAACCTTTAGTAGTAAAAAAACTTAGTAGCTTGATGGCTTTATTAGTTCCATATCACAATCGTTTCCAATATAATTCTATTCTTAACTTAAGATGCTTTGACTTTTGTTTTAGGCTACAGTTCAATATACAAAAAATAAAAATAGGCCCTTAAAATCTAATCATTCAAATAGACCGGGGGAAACTACCAACTTCAGTATGAGGACATACGATCAGTGTTCTAGTTCTTCTTTGATTTAAATAATGGAAAATTCTGACATCCAATTTGATGCCATCATCCTTCTTCATCTTTAACCTTCACCTTCCTACTCCTGAGCGTTAATCCTCCTCATCATCACTAGTTATGTAACTTCCCCTGCAAGGTGAATCCTAAATCTCAACCACAAACCTAAGGCCAAAACTGACCTTCCACAATAGCTACCTTTCCCACCTTGCATCCATTTCCTTATTAAACCATATCTTTTTCTGACACCTTTCTTCCTAAAGCTGAACCAAACCTCTTTCTTTAAACTTCTTCACAATGACCAACACTTCAGTACCTTCCACTTCAGACTTTCCAATTCTAACCTCCTCCATTCCCAAACCCTCATCCACAATTCTAGCCTCCTCTATACCCAAACCTTCATCCACAATTCCAGCAACTCAAACAACTCCATCTCCAACGAGTATTCCTAGATCCTGAAAGCAAGTTGTAGCAGAAGAATCCCCCTCAACACTGTCTTAATCACCTCCTAAGGATATGGACGAAAGGCTAGTGGCTTGCCCAAACATTAAAGTCCTCAAAGAAGGAGCTAGGCTTGGGAATCAACAATGGTTGGTTTCTTCTTTGGAAAAAGGCTACCTTTCGCTCTAGTCTCCCAGTGGGCAAACAAGTAATGGAAGTTGAGATGATTGATAAATGTGCTTCTCTCTGAAGAGAACTTAATCCTCTTCACCTTTAGCTCCATTGCAGAAACCTAAAAAATAATGGAGGAAGGACCTTGGCACATCGGAAGCCACCCAATCTACCTACAAACTTGGCAGCCACACTTGAACCTTCAGAATCTAAAAGTCCAGAGTATCCCACTCTGGATTAACTTCCATAATATCCCTCTTGATATTGGACAATCCAAGGGCTTGGAGCTCTAGCTAGCTACATTGGAAGGTTGTTGTGCATGGATGAACACACAGTCAATAAGAAGCGACTCAGTTATGCTCGGATTTGCATCAGTGTGAATATTACTCAGGAACTCCCTGAAGAAATGGAAAGATACAATAAAATTTTCATACCAATGAAAACTGCCTTCGAATAGCCAAAACAAAATCTAAAAAGTAACAGGAAAGGTGTTTAAAATAGGAAGTTACCAAGAACTTATAGAATTACCTAAAGTGGAAACTCTAGAAAACCCCATTTCTTTGACAACCAAGGCCACCATGTTGCAAAAGGAGGTTGATACTATACCACCTAAAAAGGAGGAAAGACAAAACAATGGGGCAATGCAAATTCTTCCACTACCTCAAATACAAAAAGACAAGGAACACAATTTAGAAAGTAATGCAGAACAACAAGATTCACAAGTATTGATTGCAACACCTGACATTCAAACTGAATCAAATAATGAAAAGATATTCCCAACCACAAACTCAGTAACTGCGCAAAGCGAGGAAGGAGATTCAGAGGTAAGTAGCAGTAACCCTATCTAATCTGAAACCACAGTTACTCCAAAAGGTTTTGTTGCTCTTAAATAAAATGCAGCAAATAGCGAATTTCAAACAGTGGAGACAAGGAGGTCAAAATCGGTTAAAGGGAAGGGAAACAAAAGCCAAACCTTTTAATTTATGTCTATAATTGCGTGGAATATACATGGAATAAATTGTCCTAGAAAATAACTAACTCTAGGGGACTTTGTTTTGAGGGAGAAGCCTATTATATTCAAATTACTAGAAACCAAGTTCTGACTTTAAATTTGACAAAACTCGACATTTTTGGATCCCACTAGAACATGATTACCAATCATCAACATCATGCATTAGGTAGAATTATAATATGCTATAGGGAGGATGAACTAAAGGTGGATGTATTAAACTCAAATGAACAAGCCCTGCATTTGGAAATATTCTTCTTATAGAAGCACATCAAGATAAACATCTCTTTCATCTATGCAAGCAACTTCCGATTCCAAAGAAGAGATCTATGGAACAACCTGAATTCAATCAACAACACTATCTCTAGTCCTTGGCTAATATGCGAAGATTTTAACTCCATATTATACCCCTCATAGGCACAAGGAAACTGCTTCCTAATGAATTATTCAGTTGAGTTAAAAGACATTGTGGAGGAGCTAGGGGTGACAGATCTTAAGTGTAGCGGTCATACTTTTACCTAGTCCAACATGCAAAATTATGCTTGGCACATCAGGAAAAAGTTGGATAGAGCACTAGTAAATGATATTTGGCTTAGTAACTTCCTAGATAGCCTTACTACATTCAAAGAGCCCCTCTTCTCGGATCATACCCCCTTTATAATGGATAACATATTCCAATAAGTTAGCAAGCATTATCACTTTAGATTTAACAACTTCCTAGCACATGTTCTAGGGTTTGTGGAGGCATGCATAAGAGGTGTAATATATAATTGTCAAGGAACTAAGCAGTTCTGTTGTGTCCAGAAACTGAAAGTTATCAAACAGTAAACGAAGATCCTAAATTATCTACAAAGGCCTACCATTCCTCAATAAATTCCTAAAGAATGGAACTTTAAGATATCCAAGCAAGGCTTGCAGCACATCCTACCGATTCAATTCCACTTGATAGAGAAAAGAATGTGTTATCACAATTCTTAAATGCTACTCATGACTACAACTCTCTCTTGTAGCAAAGAGCTAGAGTACATTGGCTAAAAGATGGTGACAATTGCAATAGATTCTTTTTCAACTCCATTCTTGCGAGGAAAAACAGCAACAAAATTCTTTCTATAACTTCCGAAAAGGGTGCTAATCTAAAGTCACAACAAGATATTCAAAAGGAGGTAGTAAGGTTCTTTAAAGGACTACTAGGAACTCACAACTTTTCAAATGCTACGTTAGATGTCCCTCAAACATATCACAACAACAGATTCGAAACTCCTTATAAAACTAGTTAAAAGTTCAGAGATAGAAGTTACAGTTTGTGCCATGGATGGCTCCAAAGCTCCTAGCCCTAATGGTTTAAATGGATACTTCTTCCAGAAGGCTTAGAAGGAGATACATCTGTTTGTTATAAAGGCAGTCAAGGAATTCTTTTCCAAGGGGGTCCTACCTAAAGAGATTAATAGAACCTTTATATATTTGATTTCAAATGCTTCAATCCTACACATTTTGGAGAATTCAGATCTATTGCATGTACTAATTTCCTCTATAAGATCATATCTAAGATACTTGCTTAAGATTGATAAAAACCCTAGCTCTGCTAATCAGTGACAACTAAGGCGCTTTTATGCAGGACATACATATAAGAGACAACAGTCTAATTGTACAAGAGCTTCTAAAAGGCTACTCCGTATCCAATTACTCTCCAAATTACACATTTAAGGTTGATTTCCAGAAATTTTTTAATAGTGTGAGCTGGGATTTCCTATGGACTCTACTGATGGCTCACAAATTTCCAATGGTGTTTATAAAATGGATTAAAGAGTGTATCTCAACATCCTCATTGCCTATCCTAATTAATGGCACTCCTACCACACTCTTTAAGGCAGCAAGGGGACTTAGACAAGGGGACCCCCTGTCCCCCTACTTGTTTTCTTAACTCCTTTATCAAGCATGAAGTCCTAAAAAACACAAAATTCAGTTACCATGCTTAATGCAAGAAAATCAAGTTGACTAACCTCTGCTTTGTAGATGATCTACTTTTATTTTGCAAGGCCTCGATGGACTCCATACAAAGTTATATGGCAACACTTATCAAATTCAGAAACTTCTCTGAACTACAATTCAATCCAACAAAG
The DNA here is from genome assembly GCA_027564395.1 of Erythroxylum ulei. NCBI lineage: Eukaryota > Viridiplantae > Streptophyta > Magnoliopsida > Malpighiales > Erythroxylaceae > Erythroxylum > Erythroxylum ulei. Next base: position 29,366,788 of record JANITX010000003.1, on the reverse strand, counting down.
AGTCATTTCCTCCTTTCTAAAAAAGCTATTGAATTGGGGTCTTACATATCTTAATCTACTAAAATGTTTCTTGAAGAGACATCTTTTATATCTTGGACTACCTATCTCTACTAAAAAACTCTCATATGCGGAATGCACCCACTATTAGAGAAAATACAGAGAAGAATCAGTTTGTGGATTAACAAGTCTTTGTCATATGCAGGAAGGTTTAACTCATCAAATCGGTGCTAAACTTTGATATGTTTTTAAATTTTGATTCATGTGGTATGCTACACTTAGTGATTAATGTCTTAGAAATGCTTAAGATACTCACTTTAATTCATATGTGATTTTAGGTACAATTTGGAAGCAAATAAATTAAAATGAGTTGAAAGTACTGCATTTGGGTTATTTTCTGAAGATCATTTTTTACTTGTCTTCATGGAACAAGAAGAAGAAATTAAAAGACAAGAAAAATGGAACACAAAGAAGAAAATTTTTAAAGCAAGCAGCTGGAAAAAGAGACAAAAACGACAGTGTAAGATGAAGAAAACGCCGTGCAGGATGACAACACCAAGGAACAAAACGACAGTGAGAGAAGTGAGAAACGCAGACCATGCATTTTAGTAAACGCAAACAAAGTCTGTGTTTCATGCAAATGTTATGCATGAAACACAGATGTTTAGCCAAAAGAGGGAGCAAGGGTTCTGTGAGGGTTTTGGGATTGAACAGTATTTGTGGACCAAAAACCCTCAATAGAATTGTATGATCAAGGAAATAGAGGGTGCAGTAGGCGTGAATAGAGGAGGGTTGCGGTGCAGCTTAGCTGCGGCTTAGCTAGAGAAGAGCTGCGGCTTGGTGGCTGTGAGAAGAGAAGTGAGTGAACAATGTCCTAGGACCAAAAACCTCTAACTTAAATGGTCACATTATGGAATAGTGAAAAGTTATAGTGAGAGAATAGTTGCGGTAGAAGGTGGCGTGGAGAGAGGGGTGAGCATATAGAGATGATGACTCATGGTTAGAGCATGAAAATAAAGATGGAAGGCTAGTTTTCTGTCGCCAGTTCAACGGGAATATTGACGCCAAGTCACGGTTAAGCTATTTTTATCATTTTAAGGTTGTCATTTTTTTTCGAATTGTTGCATTGTTGGTATTGACTTGATTGGTTTGGGGATGAATGATCTTAATATGTTTTTTTATTGTTTTATTTCGAACCTATTTCTAAAACATTGAATGTAATTCATAATCGTTACTTTTGATGTTTGTGAGTAGCATCTAATGATCGTTAATCGTTAGGAACAACATAGATTAGGTTAGATAACCCGAACGTGTGAGGTTACTGCCTTTATTGATCATTTTTCAATTTATAATGCGGCTGTCAAATCGAATCTAGAGATCGTATCCTAGGTTATTTGGCAGTTAGGTTTAATTAATGATCGTAACTTGATTGAATACAACCTAAGGGAAAACTGAGATTTGTAGAGCGTTCTATTAGTCTAAGATCAATAGTCCAAAAAGAGTTGTAAAAATGTTAGAATGATAGAATATGGTTAATCGTGTTTAGGCTGAGATTGACTCTAAAACTGGACCTTACTTATACTTGACACTTTTCTCAATTTTGATTGTAAAAATAGGTGCATTGGTGTGCGCATCCCTTGCTTTCTATCAACTGAACAAAGCGATAGAGAGATTGATAAAGAAGTACTTGTGAAGTGGAAGGCTTTTAATCAACAACAAAGAGAAAATTAAGTTGTTGGAGATTTATAAACCAAAGAACTAAGCTAGTTTGTGGTCAAAAGCATTAAGATCTATAAGCAAAATGTTTCTTGCCAAGAGACTTTGGAAGATATGTTAATCATGAATCCTTTTAGGTCAAGTAGATTCATTCCCACTTCCTCAAGGAGAAAAGTTTCTGGATCATCGAACCAAAACCATATTTCTCATAAACCATGATCCAAATGTTGAAACTGAGGGATACCCTATCTCCATGCATCAATCATATAATAGAAAATGGAGAGGAGATATGGTTTTGCTATGATTTTTGGCATCCTCTAGGTCCTCTTCATAAAACCATAATGGCTTCTTGTTTTATGCATCAAATTCCAGCAAACTCCAGAAATAATAAATTCATTTCAGGTACGTAAATAGAAAATGACTCAATTATGTTTACGACCTCATTTATACGCTGCGTCTATACCATTTAGAAGGAGAGAAATAACATAATACATAAAGGGATAAAGCTTGATAGACACTCTTTCACCACGAAAACTTACTGTTGGATAAGAGAAGTGATTTTGATAAAATCAAGAATTGAAAATTGCTAGAATCTAATAAAATAAATCTATGTCCTAGGAATTTTTCTATTAAAGCTCTACACTTTTTTTGACATAGGCTAACTTGGTATTTTTACTGGAACATAACTCACATTGTGCTTGTTTAAGAGATAAGTTAGAATTACTTTGTAAATATTGTTTTATGTTATACATACATACATACATACATAATTTCTAAAAAGATAGTTGGATGGTTCCTCTTCACTTTCAAGGCTTTGATTGTCCCACTTCAAAAATTTGTCTGCCTATTCTCCTAACTCTTTATGAGTTTAGAAAAATAAGTGGACTGATCATAACTCGGGTACCTTGATAAACAAAACTTATTTAAATCTTTTCAAAAATTCCCTACCTACAATCACCTCATCATCATCACCCAGTCCGAAATCTCACAATGAAACGGGGTCTGGGGAGTTCCGATAATGCGCAGCCTTATCCCTATATAGTAGAGGTTGTTTTCGGTGGACCCACATGCAAATGAGACAACATAAAGATGATGCAGGGTACAAAAACAATACATTAAAAAAACATAAGATAATTAAAAAAGCCAATAATGGGGAATACCTGATGGAGGCTAGATTTGTGACAGCCTAAAAGCCTACAAAGTCCATCCCTCCTTGACACTCAGTAAGTAATGGGACCTGCCTCAGAGATCCTGCCGGACTGGCCCCCTGCACCTGTCGTGCAATCTGTGCAACGTGACATGGAATCTCCTAGTAACTGCAATGGTTAATTCTTTACCATTATCCAATCCCGCCAAACTTTTCTATTTCTAGCAACGACCTCACTAAAGGACAACTCTGACATATCCTCCTTGATCACTTCTTGCTAGTTCTAATCCAACCTCTCCTCCTCTTATATTCACTAAGTGTTATTCCCTCACATCTCTGTACCGGAGCATCGGAGGGCCTCCTTTGCACATGCCCATACCACCTAAGCCTAGTCTCTCTCAACTTGTCGACAAAGCTGGCTACCCGTAGTCTATCTCTCACCACCCCGTTCCAGACCTTATCTTTCCTAGTAATGCCACACATCCACCTAAGCATACGCATTTCTGCTACCAACAACTATCTTATATGTCTACGTTTGGTAAGCCAATACTCTGCCTCATATAACATGGTTGGACGAATCATTGTTTTATAGAACTTCCCCTTGAGTTTAACTTAGTTTAGAGTTCTTCTAATCTTCCTAAGGCAACTTTCGCTCTCAAGTTAGTTATTAAAAGGAGACTAAGCACTAAAGATAGACTCTTCTATGGCTCCCTTTCCACCTTATGATGCATTTTTTCAGTAACTAACATGATATAATTAGTTGTTCTTCCTTTGTAACTTTATTAAGTAAACAAGGCTTCCTATTCTTCAACTCTACAGACTTCACTACCAATCTTCTACTTAGAATCAGCTAATTAATTAGGCTTCCTTGATCAAGTAAAGAAGTTTTGAAGATTACAAACTATTTTTTGTAGCTGTATATGGCCTACTTTAGGTTATTTAGCAAGAGAGCGGTAATAGAAGTTTCAAGGGTAAGTGTTAAGACTCCAGTTCCTTTTTTTATAACAACACTTTAATTTGGTTAACAGAAATATTGGTGACACGACTAAACACCAATAAAATTAGGTTAGAAGTAGCTCAAAGATGGAATTTCTAATTACCACCAATTGCATGAAGATAATATGATTCTAGATCCAATGCATGGTTGGACTATAAAAGCACAATTATGGCCTAGGAGCAACTATTATGAAGATCAATTAGGGACGATCTTGACTCATTAACTTGCTACTAGAGCTCTTGGAGATGTTTACAAAGAATAAGATATAGGGAACAACAATGCTCTGGTGTATAAATTTAGTACCTTAGAGCACTAAGTAGGCTTAATCTTGTTAGAAACTTGGAGAGTTCTTACTGGTTTTATTCTAGGATGCTTGCAATGATTGATCATTCCTGACTTTGTTTATAATGAACCTCTAATTCCTTTTTGCATCTTAATTTTGTTTCATTCTTTAAAAAAAGTGTTATTGAATGAATCGATTAATGCTTATAACAAAATAAAAGTTTAACAAATTTCATTAATCAAGAATGTATTACATAAAGTTTTTTGACAAAATAAGACTACCTTTAAAAGTAAGGCAGAGTTATATTTATAATTTTAATGAAATTATTGCTTAAATTTTATAAAAGTAATTTGTATTATAAGTCTATAAAATTTACTCTCATCAGAATTTTTTTTACTCTAACTTATCAAAAAATATATTCCAACGTGAGAATTATTTAGATAAATAAATAATTTTTAAATTTTTATTTAGTATCTAATAATTATTATTATTAATAAAAGTATTATTATAATATAATTATGTTTTATTTAAAAATAAAAATAAAAAAATAAAAACTAAAAGAAAAGCAGAATAAAAAAGAAGGGTGGAACAAGTCACATAAATAGGTGATTAAATTTAAGTTTGCTTTTGAAAAAATGAGCACATAAAGCAAAACTGTGGTAGTTTATCAGAATATCCCAAAAGAAAAAGAATAACATAGTCTGGGCACAACGAGAGCCAATCATTTGGCCGGTTTCAATAAAAAGATAACGGCCGTTTTGAGGTGTGTTCGAAAGGAGGAGCAATGGGAAGTGCGAGTACTGCTTTAATCCCCCATCTTCAGCTGCATGATGGCCTCTACAAACGCTTCTACTCTATAAGGAGCCAACAACAGCAACGTCACTTCACTTCTTTACGACTAAACACGATTAGAGGAGGATTCATATTCGGTGTTTCTCGGAGCACGAGAAGCTTCCAGAAAGTACTTCGTTTTGCCGCCGTCGATGATGACATCGACGAGAAGCAGCAAGAATCGAGTACTAGTGGCGCTGCTGCTACTGCCCCCGCGGTTGAAGATAGTTCTGGTAAGTTTGACTCTTAACTGCTTTTCTAAATCGTCTCCTCGTGTTTTTTTTTCCATTTCTGTTTTTATTGGATTTTAAGTGTCATTGGTATTGCAGTAAAACTTCTGTGACAAAATTTGCTTTAAATTTGTTTACGTTAGTTGGACAAATTTTAAACCTGAAAGATTCGTTATCTGTATTTCAGTAATCTTCCAAATGCAGACTTTTGTTTCAGTTTTTCATGGAGAGTATTTATTGACTTGAGAAAAGAGAACGATTGGATTAAGAACAAGTCAACCAGGTTGCAATTTTCTTGACGAGAAGATGGAAACGAAGACAATGATTTTATTCAGGATAGCTGCGTAGATTTTTATAGTTTAATCAAGACTGTCATTGATCTGAAATATGCCGTTTTAGTGTAGAGAGTCGGAGAAAGTATTTTCCTTGAAGATCATAGACTCATTGATTCTTCCTGAACTAAATTGCTAAGTTAAACACAGGATGAAAAACTATCGGACAGCCTTAGGATGCACTCTTGTTTGGATGTTCTCAATGCTATAAAATTGTTTGCTACAAGAATGGGATTAGCTATTGATAGGCATATCAAAAATAACATTCGGATTCTAAATAGTGGAGGTATGATGTTATGGGATGCTTGCTCGGATTTCTGGCACTAAATGCGGGTCTAACAAAAATCTAACTATTATAGCAGTGGATTTGATCAGTAGATGATGGCCTTAGTGAGAGGAAAAGATGCATGTTGTGGAACATTTTGATTTGTTGTTGAACTGAATTTGCTTTTTATTGAGTTGGAGTCTTTAACTACTTTTTGAAATAAATTATAGGTTGATAGTAAATAGAGGTTGACAAATGTCATATTTGCTGAAGTTGTCAGCGCATTGATCTAATGCTTTGCACAGGTTTTGTTCTTAACAGTTTTACTATGAACGTAAGTAAAGAAATTGGATTTTTTGATTGGGAAGTATCATTAATTTCTCTGCTCTTCTTTGATGATTAAATTATAGCAATGTTGAACCTTGTCATTAAGGTGTGCATGTGGACTTAGTGTGCACCCAATTAAGGCCATAGCTGTTCTTGAAAATGAAGTCCTGAACTTAAGGTAACATATGAGTGCAAAGGACCACCAATTTTCTGCTTTGATTAAAATCTGAAATATAGAAATGTTGAACCAAGTGTTGAATCTTCATGAATAGATTCATAAAAATGGCCAACACAAATGATTGGTGAGACTGTATGATCCATGGACTCCCATTACCAATTTGGCTTTCCAATACAAAATAATTTGTTACCAAACCTCTACAAGTCTATACACGTTACACACATGGCCTCAAGACCAAACAACCACGCATTGAACTCCTAGAATAACTGCTATGTGGAGTTTGACTCATTCAATTATTTTTGATTAGTTTATGCATTCAGTTATTTCTTTTTGAGTTGAGATTCCTGTTTTGTAGGAGGGAGTTCCTCCACTTTCTTTTAATTGTTCCGAGTTGTAGGAGGGTGTTCCTCCACTTAGAAGTAATGCTCCCTTGATGTAGGAGGTAGTTATGCCTCACTCAAGTATTTAAACAATAACATCAATGAGAGAAGCGTCTTCCAAAATCAATTAAGTCTTTGAGCACTTACTCTCAAGAGGTTCCAGGTTCCCTCGCTAGAGCCTGAACCCACAGCCAGCATAGGTCGCAAAAAGAAAAACCCCAACCTACCCATTCAAACACCCTCCACATCCTTGACCGAAAGACCCATAACCAGATCCTTAACCCGAGACCATAATACAATTATACAAAAATTTAGCTGATGTAGTAGCCATTGATAGAAGGAAGTGAAGATTATTACAAAATGCTAACTTTCATCGATTTCATAGGGCTTAGATACAGGCTCTAAGTTCTGCTTTGACCATTGCGTGGGGTCATTGCATTTTCGGTAATAAGAGCATGTTAACGGCTTGCCTTATCCTGAGGATATGCACATTCCGTTGGGTTGCAAACTACTAGATTTATCTTCATTTTAAGAAAACAAGTAGGTTCATTGTATACAAAAGACCATCCTGTACTGTTGAAATGAAAATCAACAAGGGCCAGACTTGGTTGTTGATTTTCTGGTAAATAGAGTAGGATTGCCATTTGTATACATTGAACCCACATGTTTTGTTAGAATGAAGATAAATCTAGTAGTTAGCAACCTCAACAGGACATGCATATCATCAAGGTAAGGCCAAGCTGTAAATGTGCTCTGATTACTGACAATCCAGTGGCTTTATGTAACCTTGGCTGTTGTGAGGTGAGGATCAATGTCTATTCTTTAATGATGTGTATAATCTTGACAGCTTCTTGGAGCCAGTATCTTTGGATAATTCTTGCTGTTTGATTCATATTAATCTTGGAGCTAGTATCTTTGGATAATTCTTGCTGTTTGATTCATATTAACATTTTAGCTAGAAGCAACATGCCTTTCCGAATAAAAATTGGTCATAAAATGATCTAGTGTCTTCTTTCATAGTGCATCATGGGTTCATTTTAGGGTAATGCATCTATTTACACTTCTAGCAATTCCATAATAATAATAACATCAATGAGATGAGAATAATATGTTTCCTTGGCGTGACCAAAATCTAGATGTCAAACTATTTCTTGTATGCTGAAATTATTCTCTCTAAAACAAAATACCTGCGTGTCTCTGTTGCGGATTCATTCGTGGGTCAAACATATGAACAACGCAGAAAGACTACTGCCTAAGATACTACTGATTCCATGTGAATAAGGAATCCTAGGTGGTCTAATTTTAGTTATTTCCAGTTCTGTTCTGTTACTTCCTTATTTTATGGCAGTAGGAGTTTTATTAGGAAAGGGAGTCTATTAAGGAATCTGAATCCTTGCTTAGTTTGGAATTCTAGTTGGCAGTAGGAGTTTTATTAGGAAAGGGAGTCTATTAAAGAATCTGAATCCTTGTTTAGTTAGGAATTCTAGTTCTTTTATTCTTCATTATTGTAAGGAGATTTCCCTATAAATAGGGAGTTATTCAGCAATAATACTCAAACAGAATTTATTAGAAAAAAAAACTCAAGAGATCGGAAACTCTCTCTCTCTCAACGAGTTTCAAGGTTGCAGCTCCCTTCGACCAGCTGCGTTGGATTACCAATTATAGGTACATCCAGGAGGAAGAACAAGGGTAAAATCCCTTTGTTGGAAGAAGAATCTCCTCGTCCGGTGACTCGATCACAGACTTGGGACCATAACAGTCTCTTTTATATTTTAAGGTTCAAAATCAAACAACAATTTATCCACGTATGTCTCTTTGTGTTTACTATGCCTATACATGCAAGTGTATGGATGAATTTGCCAGTATGTGTGTATGGATGAATTTGCCAGTACGAGTGTATATCTAATTATCTATGCATTTACAGATTGATAAATGAATGGATTTAAAAGAAATCTATAATTTCCATAGCTGTTCAGTAGGTTTTATTGTTTGTTTCCTTGTCTAGGTCTTGATCGCATTTTCTTTTACTAGTGCTCTTAGCTAACACCAATTTCTTGATTGACATGAAGATGTGAGTAATGGACCACAAGAAAAATTGGGTCAGGAGACTGAAGGAAGTGCACTTTATAATTTTCTTTATCCTAGTAAAGAGCTGCTTCCGGATGATCAAGAAATGAGTATATTTGATCATCTTGAAGAGCTGCGCCAGAGGTTATTTGTGTCAGTTTTGGCTGTTGGAGCTGCCATATTAGGGTGCTTTGCGTTTTCAAAAGAACTGGTTTTGGTTCTTGAAGCTCCTGTCAAAGCACAGGGTGTACGGTTTCTGCAACTAGCTCCTGGAGAGTTCTTCTTTACAACCTTAAAGGTTAGGCTCAATGAAATATCTTCTGCTCATCAGAAACATGCATGTCAAAATTCAACTGCTGTTTGTGATGGAGAAATTGCATGAGGTGCGTTATGTGACCAAATTAGAGAAATTGCATGAGGTGCTTTATGTGACCAAATTACAACTTTTTCTTTCCATAATCTTCTTTATAGTTTTGGACTTTCAGTTCGGCTAACTAGAGGTAGATTAATGGGATCAATTGAGAAGTTATAGGAATTTATACTTCAATAATCATGAAAAGGTATATGGGGATTGCTAGTTTTGCTCCTTTTCTTATTGTTCTTTTCAGTGAATTGCGTTACCTTCTTGTTTGTAATGATTTGCTTTTCCAACCATACATTTACACCCGGCTCATTGCATATTCATGAGTCTAGAAAATTGATGATCTGCCTAGAACAAGAGATGGTTCAAAAGAATCATAAGCTAAGATATATGTGACATGCATTTGTGGTTATCTGGAAATCTTATTTCCTAACATGTTAACGAATGTAAGTTCAAGTTTACTAGAAATTGGACTTGCTTTAACCAAACATTTTTCGTCAGGAAAATAAAACCAATGACTTTTTCCTTTGGGTAATAACTAAATTTTTTGCACCTCCATCTGGCTCCTTTTGATGTAAATTTGCTTGAAAAGATACAGTTTCAGAAGAAAATGTCAGGATACAAGATCTCTGAGGTAGCCATTAGGAAAAAGAACATCCGAAAAATTACAAATAGGAATGGAAAGAAGTTATTTGAAGCATGTGCTAACTAGAAATGAAATGCAATGTTTTGTCAGTCATACCGTGGAGCATGACTGCATGTGTTTTTCCGATCTAGCGTTCAGTTTATTTGGAGGGAATTTCTTAGCTTTAACAAATGTGTTATTAATGTTTTATTGAATGGCCAAGTTCCTCATCATGTGCAAACATTCTCATTCCTTAATGGTTACTTGTGTAAGGTGAAAAGCAAGGTATTCAATTAATGTGCTGCCTTGCTGATCTGTAGGTATCAGGATATTGCGGCCTTCTTTTGGGAAGCCCAGTTATTGTATACGAGATTATTGCCTTTGTTCTTCCTGGTTTGACAAAAGCAGAAAGGAGATTCTTAGGGCCGATTGTTTTAGGTTCTTCAGTGCTTTTTTATGCTGGTGTTATCTTCTCCTACCTGATTCTTACGCCAGCAGCATTAAATTTCTTTGTCAGTTATGCTGAAGGAGCTGTGGAATCTTTGTGGTCCATTGATCAATACTTTGAGTTTGTGCTTGTTCTCATGTTCAGCACAGGCTTGTCTTTCCAGGTAAATTTTTAATGCATCCTTACTATTTAAATTTCGATATTACCACTTACTTTACTGTGTGAACAAAGAAAATGCTTGGCATAAGAACTACAGGTTCCAATCTATCCTTTTCTGTAAATTCTATCCAGATGGGCGAGAACAGTAGGAAATCCCGATTTACATTTCATTTTTGTTATACCTTTTTTGGTAATTAATTTTAGTCATTCCTTGTTAAATAAAATAAAAAAAGGGAATCCAGGGGCCATTTCAGTTTAAATTAAAAGACAAAAATTAGAATAATTTTGGTAGTGAATCAATGGAAAAACTTGTTCAGCAGTTCTTATCAATATAAATATAGTTTATCTCAGGTTGGTATAGATTATTACCTAAAAAATGGGAAAATAGGATTAATTAACATTGTATAGTTCAAAATAAGGGTTTAAATAAAAGAATTTATATGCAAATGGCAAGTAATTCATCATGAAAAACAAAATGATTTTGAAACAAACTCTTAATCAGGCCACTATGAAGCAAGGTCGTTACCAAAGCAACTATCGGTTTTCATGAACTGAGCTCTTGATTCATTTTATTAATTCTCATCTGGGTTTGAGGATTTATGACTTGGTCTTCCATTCATATCATATGTATGTACATGTTTAATCTTTGATTTGTTATGACAATACCTTGCTTTAGGTGGAAATTTTTATAGCATGATAAAACCCTGATTTTAATTGATGCGAGATGTGATTAACTCAACCGTTCTACAGGTTCCAGTGATACAGTTTCTACTTGGACAACTTAACCTGGTGTCTGGAGACCAGATGCTGTCGATCTGGAGATACGTGGTTGTAGGTGCTGTTGTTGCAGCTGCTGTACTTACACCATCAACCGATCCTCTGACCCAGGTGCTTCTAGCAGCGCCACTTCTGGGTCTTTACTTGGGCGGTGCTTGGGTGGTCAAGCTTACTGGTCGATAATCATTCTCTCTGCCCAAGAAATTCAAATGGGTCTGTAAGTGTAAGAATAGCCTCTGTACAGTGTAACTAATAACGTTGAAAAGTTGTCAAGAATATGCTTTTCTATGTACGAAAAGAGAGTGATTTGTTGAGTTGGTTGAATTCCAAAATCCATGTACGATCTCAGAATAGCGTTTGTCAATTGAAATCACTTTAGTAGCAAAAAGTGCATCATTTCATTCTCCGAAAACTTGGCTCATGGGTGGAGAACATTGAGGAACTTGTTTCTCAAATCTCACACAGGACAATGACAGTTGCTACTGCTTTGGAGCATAAGGGTGCAGTACTAATGTCATTCCACAGCCTCCTCTCTTCAATGAGATTAATAACATCAGATTAAATGCAAATGTGGATGACAAGAATATCTGGAGGCCATTCCGCAATGGCAAGTTCTTTAGTCTGCCCTGTAGAAAACTATATCAAGGTACCATTGCAAAGGTATCTCGGCATAATGTAGTATGGTCCAAATATGTCCTATCTCGTGCAGTCACTACCTTATGGAGTGCGATAAGGCGTAGACTTCCAACTATTGACGGACTTGGTATATAGCTACGCTAAACGGGTGTGCATTGTGCATGGATGCACAGAAGAGCATAGCATACTTGTTTTTTCATTGTCACTGCTCCAACATACCATGAAGATTGATATTTGTCAAATGCAATCTCTGCAATCCTCCACTTGATTGGCAACATATTATTCAATGGAATTCAGCAATAAAGCATGAGAATGAAGTAAGCAGATGGTGTTACAATGTAGCCCTTTCCTATTTAGTCCTAGCTATTTGGGATGAAAGAAACAACCGAATTTTCATAAATACAAGCCAAAGCCATGAGCAATTCCGTCGGGAAGTTATCCACGGGATCAGATTTCACAACACCACCTTCGACAACAAATTCCAAATGGCTGCATCAATTATGAATTCCTGGAACTTGTAATAGTTATGGCAATTTTCAGTTTAGTATCAAGGTTCCTAGTTAATCAGTAAGGCTTTATGAAATTTGGTGTATTTGTCCTTCCATAGCCTACGTAGCCTTTGTGTAATATCTTGATTTTACCTCGTCCGCCTTTAAGGCTTAATTCAATTTTAATTTTACCAAAAAAGAAACTTGTTTCATGGGCTTAGGTAGCTGCTTAGACTTTATCGAGTAAAACTCAGACTTAGGCTTAGACTTTATGGTCCTACTTGACCCAAGCTAATATGGCTTAGAATGACACCATGTTGTTTAAATAATAAAATGATATCATTTGTTTGTAAAAAGATAAGAAACAAAATATTGTCTTCTCCCTTCCTCATCACTCTGTTTCTCTCTCTATCTCATAATCTCTAATTTATCTTTAAAATCTGTCAAGACATAATTTACCTTCAACATCGCTCATGCTCATCTCTTGTCGTGGTTTTGTGCCAATAATGCATTGGAGTAGAAGTTGGGTGCTGTTTCCATTTATTTTTTCATAATTTAACATTGGTATTTGTTTGGTTGTTACAGGGGTATGGATGTGACAATTTTGACTTGCATTACATTTTCTTGCCTTAATTTGGTGTTTACAAAGTTTATATTACAATGGTGGATTATGCTAGGACTTTTATAAAAAATATAAAGAACTTATTACTTATAAAGATTAATGTTTTTCCAAGCTATGAATTGAATCTAATCCACTTGGAATTCAACATAATTTTCATATGTCATCTTTACTTACCATTTTCAAAACCTTAAAAAAAAGACTCTTAAAACATGCGCAACTCTCTACTAAGAAGTCATAAAATCCTATATTTCATAACAACTGGATAATCTTAGAGATCTTTGGTCTTCTTTCTTAGAAAGCTTTTCGATCTTGTCTCAACCTAAGTCCAAAGCTTAGTAAGACTTGATTTGAGCCTAAAACTCAGATCAGGCTCAGGTCTAAGCCTAATTTGTTAAGCTTGAGCCAAAATAAAAAATTTGACTAAGTGCAGTATGATGGAGTGTAACATTTAAAAGGTTTACTTAAGAAATTTGAGGAAAAGATAAGATAATTACACATGTCTTACATTAAAAAGTTATGCATGGATTGTCTTGTTGGATTTTAGTATTAGAAACTAACTAAAATAAAGTAGAATAGAAAAGAGATAATGTAAGACACAATTTATTGATGGGATATATTTTACATTGAAATTAATATATAGGCAATGAAAGGTAAAGATTAACCAAACAATCAAAAATTTAATAGTTTAAATCCTAATAGATAACAACTTTATTTTAACAAATAAAATTTTATCTTCTCACAAATAATAGATCTTATCTTTACTACTCTATCTTAGTGCTCCTAAATTTTATCTTTAAATAAAGACCACATTTTAAACTTTGAATCATTCTCCAACATTCCCTCTTGATTCAAAGTTATAAGATGTTTTGAATTTAATGATGTACTTCCCATCATCCTTCAATGGTTAGAGCACATCTCTCCATAGTTCTTTATTTTGAAGCACTTCTCTCCAATCTTCTCATTAGAGCACTTCTCTTTATTCTTTAACATAGCACTTCTTTCATCACTTATTCTACAGAGTACTTCTCTCTATGATGCGTCTCGGTACACTTCTCACCAACTAGAAGAGGTTGTTTTCTTTAATCACTTGCATTATATTTGCTTGTTCTTCATTATTAAACTTGCAATCCTTTTTTATAAAGCATCGAGACGTCCCTTTATGCCTACAATCTTTCTCTTCATGACCAAATGTAACATCTCACCCCCGACTGGAAGGGTAAAATAGTAAATTAGCTAAGGGTAAGAGTGATTAGGACTAAATAGAAAATGTCATGCATACTGGTATTGGTCAACAATGAATTTGTGCACATGAAACAACTGTACATGCATTCATGATTTTTCCCGGTAA